>CM040127.1:13169427-13349821 GCA_022559845.1 Amorphophallus konjac | reverse complement strand
CCTCGAAGGGCAGTTCAGCGAGAGGACCCAGTCGCAACTCGTAAGCTGAGCTTTCCTGCCCCGCCCCTTTTCTAATTCTTCTTTTCTTTCTTTCTTTCCTTCTTTCTCTCCTTTGACAAAACCTTCTCCATCCCTCGTGCATGCGCAGAGCATGATGAAATCGCATATTTCATGGGAATTAGTAGCGGCAGCATATCGGGGTCTTTCGGATTTTCAAAAGGCCAGGCTAGACGTGATGGGATTCGGTGCCTTTCTCCGGATTGAGCCGATTAAGCTCGACCCGATCCTCATCTAAGCCTTGCGCGAAAGATGGGACCCAGTGAGTCGGGCATTCTTGATGCCCTGGGGACACATGGTGCCCAGTCTAGAAGATGTGGTCCGAATCACGAGCCTCAAAGTGGATGGTGAGGCAGTGACCGGAGTCACCTATGCGGACTACCGGGAAGGCGCCCAGAAGCTACTGGGGTTGGAGTTAGACGGCCGGAAGAACAGGTCAGTGGCCAGAGCATCTATCATGGGGGCATTAGGGCTCACTGATACTCGTCAACGGGATGACGAGTCCTCGGAAGAATTCATGGAGAGGATGGAAAGGGGATGTCGTGCTGTGTATTGCACAGATTTTGACAATTGGGAGAGATCCAATATGGATTTGAGGAGATTTCTCCTCTTTTTCCTGGGAAGATTGATATTGAGCTCGAAAGGAGACGGCATCCATTGTCGTTTCCTGGAGCTACTATCAGACCTTGAAAAAGTAGGACAGTATGCCTGGGAAGCTGCCATGCTAGCGCACTTGTTTACGGGTCTGTCCCAAGAGGCAGATCGTGAGATGACTGTGAGTGGGTTCGCACCACTTATCCAGGTATTTTTGTTTGTTTTTTTGTGTATATATATATTTTTTGTTTGTTTTTTTGTGTATATATATATTTTTTGTTTGTTTGTAATAGTCCACTTGAGGCATTGACGGCATATGATGACGTAGCTGTGGAGCTATTATTATCTCCCGATAGGGAGAGCTCGGCATTGACGACCAGCGATGGTGCCGTTAGCCAGGCGGTGGCAACCTATCCTGAGTGCAGCGCCTGTAACCTACCAGCTGATGGTGCTAAGGCGCGAGCTACAGGAATTCCCTGCAGCGATGGTGGGATTTTTTTGCTCTTGTTATATATATATATATATTTTTTCGGTTCTAACCAGCTAAATGGGTACGTACCACCTCACCTAGGTAAACTGGAGACCCTACTCAGGCATGGTCGATGCCGACCAACCATGGGTTTTAACAAGTCGTGCCCGGTTCGGACGGGAATTGTGGATACACTGCCTAAATGAAATCGAGCCGCTTCGGCTACGATTGGTTATGAGGACCCTAGGGCTGGCCCAGGAATGGGTGGATACGACTGCGCCACCTCGCGTTGGAAGAAAGACACGGGGACCGGCAACTTGCGTTGATTGGCGTGTGCGGTTCCCCGAACAGTATGAAGACTGGCAACGAGGTGGCACAATCGTGGAATCACATGCGCAGGATAGTGAAGACTATCTGCGTCTGTATAAGACAATGTACGCAGAGCGGCTCCAACCCCGGGGACTTGTGGAGGTGGGTCTCCTTTTTCCTCTTTTCTCCTTTCCTCCTCTCCTCTCTGTGGATGCTGACTCCTATGGTTGCAGGATGTGCGTGATACCATGATAGCGGACTTGCGATCACGCCTGGCAGAAACGGAGCAACAATTAGGCGACACCCGTGGAGCCTTGAGCGCTTCGGTAGGTGAATGTACAATGCGCACTCCTAATTAAAACTCTAGATTGATGGCGTTCGGCCGCTAATTTTCATCCCATGTGGTTATAGCGCGCCCAGATCGACGCGGCTTCGTCAGCGATGGGAGGAGGCGGCGTCTCTTCCAGCTTATGGATCCCCACCTCAGAACTTGATTTGCTTCACGAGCAACTTGCTCGGACTACGCAGCGTGCCGCGGAGGCAGAAGGAATGCTCTCTATACATGTAAGAGTTTCAGTGTTGAAGTCTCCTTTTTTTTGCCTTGCCACATATCTGAGATAGTATATCTGGCAGGAAAAGGAGATGCAGGAGTCACTTGCCCATGCTGCACAGAGAGAGGCTAGAATAGCAGAGCTGGAGAAGGAATCGCGACGTCGTCCGGATGACGATTCTTCCAGGGATGCCATGGAGCTGAGAATCACCCTTCAATTGGAGAGGGAAGATCGTGAGAGAGAACGGTCAGAGAAAGAGAGGGACAGAGAAAGAGAGAGAGCCGACAGATTAGCTGAAAGGGAGGAGCGAAGGGTCATGGAGGCCCAGTTGTTCGAACTCCGAACCAACCTTGGCCTCGCTGAACAATGGCTGAGAGATGGTGAGGAGCGCTACCGAAGAGCACGAGAGCGTGGCTTTCGTGTCAGTAGCTCCTTTGCTGCTCCCACGGATCAGCGTCGGGGTGTGAGAATGGGAAGAGGTGTACAGAGCGGTAGAAGTACCGCTTTTCGTAGTTGGGTAGCACCCTTAAGGGTGTTTTGCCCGGAGGGTGGCGGGACAAGTAATGTAGAGAGAGAAGGCGGAACTTAATGTACAATTCCTTATTTAAGAATGGAATAAAAGGTATGATTTTATTTGATTTTCATCTCACTCTTGCTATCTTGAATCCCTGCACGCATCATTGAAACAAACAGGTCATATCTCTGTTCTGACTTGGCCCCTTGCTCAATAAGCAGGTGTTCACTTCAACTGTCCTTGATAATGGGTCAAGGGGCCAAGCCTTTATTAACGAAGGCAGGGGAAAGATGCGATAACGATGAATGTGACAGACAAGCACACTAATGCAAGCGGAATTTAAAAGTGAAATGCTACATACAAATGCAATCATGCGAAATGATTTTTTTTTATTTTTCTGGCATTTTTTTTTGTCTTTGTTATCATTCTAATTTTTTTTGTTTTCCAAATATCTACGTTTCCTCTTTCTTTTCTTTTTATCATTTTTTTGTCGCTAACGCCTGATGAGCACCCATATGGCACCTTACTTTCATGAGAACATGGGTTTCTTACTAACCTCCCAGGTATCCTAAGTGCACATCTAGGTTGATTTGGGCCTCTAGACCCCTCGAATGATAAACCCGTCGGCTAAGACTTACCCTGATGACAATACCGCCATGCCATGCTTAGGCTCCCGGTTGCTTCCGACCACAGGGATTCGCCCAAAAGGTGTTCGAGGTAAATGATTTGCCCGACCCGGGTCTGTTTCCTCACAACTCTAGATGGTATATGATGGAACACCCTGGAACCCTAACGACCAACCGCGCGACGCTGACCCGGAATCAGACGCCGTCGCACCCAGGGGTGACGCGCTTGCATTGGCCTAAGCCCAAGGTTAAACAAGAAGACATCAAGGTGGTAAACAGGGGTCTTGACCGGCCAGAAACACAGAGACTCCTTCGCAGCGATAGCTTTTGCTTTTCAAAGTAGGCAACCATACGTGTGTATTAAAATAAGGTTGCAGACCTTGGCGGGTTTTACCCTTCAGAAACTCCATCTAACTCTCATCTTCAAAGGAAGAAGGAAGAGTGTATGGGGTAAACCTCCTGAGAGGACCGACAAAACCGTTAACCCGGCGAGCCAATAAGGGCCCATTAACTCTCCTCTTTCGGACAACTTCGGACCAAATCTCGAGCATTTACATTCCATAACTCCTTTTGTGGATTTAGACTTTTTGTCTTGAGGTATTTCATTTATCGCATCAGGCACGGTGACGACCAGGCTTTTCTCTTGATTTTGGTTTTGTGTTTCTTTTTGCGAGGGAGATATAGTTTGACGTTGTGGGCTCCCTTTTGTATGCCTGCGGGGACACTGCCCTCTTCTCGTGCTCTGATCGATGCTCGAGGAAATGGATCCTACTCTTGCCTTAAGGGGTTTGAGTTTCGGTTTCTCATGCTCAGCGTTTTAAGGGCGCCGGCTGTCTCGTTTGGTCGAAGAGAAGAGAATAAAGATTATAGCTTACGGAGATCTTCTGGGTGCGACCCCACTGTCGGTGATGCTACCAACTTTTTTGATAAAATACGTAGGCGAGTACATGTTGGTTTCCTTTGAGTGAGCATAGGCTGATGTGGCCGGACAGGGATCTCCACGGTTCTGGCAGACCAAGACCCGGTGCCTACCAAGCCTTAATGGGCCCTATCCTAACATGAAGGTTGGATGCAGTGACCTAACTACATGGTGATCACCAGGCATCGGCATTTTGAATTTTCATATTTTTAGTGGTTTTCAATTTTTGTTGTTTTTGTTGTTTTCTGTCTTTTCATCATTTTTTTTTGTATTTTGACACTAAGTTACGGGTAGTACTTTTTAAGATAAAGCCCGTTCCAAGGGTGGGATAACTCGGTCCCTTCGGCATTGACTAGCTTGTAGGCGTTGCCAGGGTACACGGCTTGAATTACAAATGGTCCTTCCCAATTGGGTTGGAGCTTAGAACGCGGCCCTCCAGGTTTGACAAAAATTCTTTTGACAACCATCTCACCGACTTTGAATTTTCTCTCAACGACCTTCTTTTGATAAAAGCGAGCGAGTCTATTTTGATACACACGCGCGTGTTCGGCAGCGGCCAGCCGTTTCTCATCCAAGAGTTCCAACTGGGCAAGGAGTGAATTACGACGTTCGTCGAGGGGAAATTCCTCATCCAATTGTACTCGGAGAGAAGGGATCAGGGTCTCGTATGGGACTACCGCTTCCATACCATAAGTAAGGGCAAACGGAGTCTGCCCGGTGGGGGTACGGATTGAAGTGCGATAGGCCCATAGAGCTTCGATAAGCTTTTCTGGCCAGTCTGAAAATTTGCTAGACTCGCAGGTTTTCTTGATGATTTTGAGCAATGTTTTATTGGTGGCCTCCGCTTGGCCATTACCTTGTGGGTAATAAGGTGATGAATGATGCAATGCAATTGCGTACCTTTTGCAGAGGTCCTGAAGGTCCTGAGAAATGAACTGTGGCCCATTGTCGGTGACGATTGTGCTTGGGACGCCGAACCTGGCGAGGATGTTCTTTATGATGAACTTGCAGACTGTTGACGCCTTGATTTCCGCGTAAGCTTCGACTTCGGCCCACTTGGTGAAATATTCCGTCGCAGTAAGGATGAAAGATTTTTGTTTGGTGAGGGAATTGGGATCACCTAGGGGACCGATGATGTCGAATGCCCACATGGAGAAAGGCCATGGGGAGGATATTGGATGAAGTGAGGAAGATGGTGAATGGATTTTATCGGCGTGAAGTTGACACTTGACACACCTACGGACATAGACGTCACAATCCTCTTCCATAGTGGGCCAGTAAAAGCCTTGCCTAATGATCTTCTTGGCGAGCATCTGACTATTCACATGGCCCCCACACACACCTGAGTGTGTCTTCTCTACACACTTCCAAACCTCGTCGTCATCAAGACATCTTAACAGAACACCGGTAAGGCTCCTCCTATAGAGTAGACCTCCCACCAATGTATATTTCTGAGCCGCTCTTCTTATGGCCTTCTTATCTTCTGTGGTGGCTCCTTCAGGGTATGACTGATCTTTGCAGTATTTGATGATTTCATAAAACCATGGTTTCTCCTCGTCAGCCAGTTCTTCCTCGGCTTCTGCCAACATGATCTCCCTCTTCTCAAGGATTTCTTCCTGTAGGATCTTTCTTGCTATCCTGTCTTTGATGTTCACGTAGGAAGCGTCGTCAACTGCAGGGGCATGGCGCTTATAGATGTGAATGGACTCAAACCATCTCCCTAGAGGGAACCTTAAGGATGATGCCAATGAGGCGAGGGCATCGGCCAGAATATTCTCATGGCGAGGGACATGGACAAAGATCAGTTTGGTGAACAGTTTGGCAAAGGCAGCGGTGAGTTCTTGGTATGGCTTGAGTTTAGGATCGCGAGTGCGATATTTAGTGAGCACCTGGCGAAGAATGAGTTGACTATCACCCACGACTCGTAATTCGGTGATACGAAAAGAATGAGCGAGTTCCAGGCCAGCTAGAAGGGCTTCATACTCAGCTATATTATTGGTAACTGGAAATTTGAGCTGGTATGCCAGTGGGAATGTAAGGCCTTCAGGCGATAGGAGGGCAATGCCGATTCCTTTCCCTTGGGAATTCAGAGCTCCATCAAAATGTAATGTCCACATGTAATCATCTGATTGGTTGATGGACATTAGTTCCTCATCTGGAAATTCTGACTGGACAGGATCGAATTTGGGGAGAGGATGGTGAGCGAGATGCTCGGCTATGGCATAACCCTTGATCGCCTTTTGCTGAATGTAGGTGATGTCAAACTGAGAAAGAAAGCTTTGCCAGCGTGCTAATCTATCCGTAAGGACAGATTTTTCTAGAAGGAATTTGATAGGGTTCATTCGAGCAATCAGATGGACTTCATGAGCTAGAAAGTAGTGTTTCAACTTCTGCACTACCCAAACAAGGGCGGCACAAGTTTTCTCCATAGCCGTGTACTTCTGCTCACAGGGGTTGAGAGTTTGGACAAGTAATAGGTCGCCCTTTCCTTGCCCGCTTCATCGGCTTGTGCCAGGACAGCTCCCACGGAGTCGTCCAGGACCGAGATGTAAAGGATTAAATGTTTATCTGGCGTGGGTGGAATTAGGACGGGTGGATTGGCCAGATATTCCTTCAATCCTTCAAAAGCTTTTTGACATTTAGAATTCCAACTGAATTCTACTCCTGACTTAGTCAACTCATAGAAAGGTTTGCACCTTTGCGAGTGCTGGGACACAAATCGACGAATGAATTGCAACCTTCCGATTAACCCTCGAACTTCTCTCAGGTTTTTCGGAGGTGGCATATCCCTAATTGCTTTAGCTTTGTTGGGATCTATTTCAATACCCCTCTTACTCACAATGAAACCAAGCAATTTGCCCGACGAGACACCAAATACGCACTTTTTTGGATTCATTTTCAAATTGAACTCCCTTGATCTTTGCAGCACCTTGGCTAGAACTCTCGGGTGTTCTGCCCTAGTCCTGGATTTCACCAGTAAATCATCTACATACACCTCTAAATACACATGCATCATGTCATGAATATTGCCATCATAGCCCTTTGATAAGTAGCTCCAGCATTCTTCAAACCAAATGGCATGACCAAATAGCAATAAGTTCCCCAAGGTGTGGTAAATGATGTCTTCTCCTGATCCTCTTCTGCCAAACGGATCTGATTATACCCTGAAAATCCATCCATAAACGAGAGAGTTTCATAGCCTGCTGTATTATCAACCAACACGTCGATGTGAGGCAAGGGGAAATCATCTTTTAGACACGCGCGGTTAAGGTCCCGAAAATCGATACAGATTCTCACCTTTCCATCCTTTTTCATGATCGGGACAATGTTTGCCACCCATTGAGGATATAGGACGACTCTAATAAACCTGGCTTTGTGGAGCTTATCGACCTCCTCCTTCATCTTCAAAGCCATCTGGGGGTGGAAACGTCTTAACCTCTGCTTTACCGAGATAGACCCTGGTTTTAGCGTTAGGCGGTGTTCGACCAGGGTGAAATCCAATCCCGGCATATCCTCGTAGCTCCATGCGAACGTGTCCCTATACTCCTTGAGAACCTCGATCAATTCCTCTTCTTCAGATGGCGGCAAATTATTGCTTATGAGGACGATCCTAGGGTCTTCCTCGGTCCCCAGGTTGATTTCTTTGGTGGGTTCTTCTATAGCGGCTGATGGTTCGTCAAACCTCCTCATTCCGCTGGCATAAGCATCAGCCGCGTCCTCATATTCTTCGTCCCCTTCTCCAATAGGGTACTCTTCATATGTGAGCTCATAGACTCCATATCCCTCATCAATTGTGCAATCCTCCTTGCATTCTAACTCTGACAGTTGGATGGGATTTTCTAGCAATTGAGGAATGGCTAGAAAGGCTTGACACCTATTGGCTAAATCTAGAAGAAATCGACGAGGAATTTGCCTACCCTTGGATTTTCTTCTAGGCACTACCCTTGACTCATTATTCCTAACCTGACTGACTTGTTCTACGGACGAAGAAGAAGTTGAAGAATGTACAGGAAAAGACCCCTCAGTGGAGGGGTAAAGAAGGTCGCTCAAGGGACCTTGAACGAATGGCCCGTAGGTCGGGGCGCACTCGTGGGAGATGTAGGAGGTCTCCTCAAAGGAAATGCACTGTTGAGGAGTTCGAAAATTGACGTTTTTTTTTCATTTTCATTTTCAATTACAAGACAATTGAAAGGACTTGGGGAATAAGAGGAGGGGACTATAGCTAAGGGGTTGTAAGGCTCGTTGAGCAGATCATGGTTGAAAATCTGGCGCGGGCTGAGAAACCTGCGCAAGAATGTGAGTAGAGAAGGGGACCTAGGAATATCATCAGACAAACGTCTAGCCCAAGAAAGAGTCAGCAGCAACGGCTGAGGAGAATGATCAGATAGAATGACGGAAAGCGATCCGTCAGTGGCAACGTCCTCTTGGCGAGGAAAACTTGGAATTTCAGCAATGTCAACAACCCCTTTTGGCACCTCGGAGATCAAAAGCGGCTCCTCCAAGTCCGGAGGTGAGAACATCTGCTGTAGTGCAATGGAAATATCATGTATATCAAACCACTTGTTCCACTCGCAGTCCGGGTCATCGTGCTTCCCCTTCTTTGTAGCCCTCGAGCAACTTTCGGCTAAGTAGGCAATCCGAACTTCCCCATGTGATTCTTGCGGCTGATCCCCCAACTGTATAACCGGCCCTTTTATGAAATGAGAGTACAAGGTCCATGTAAGAGGTTCTCCATCTTCCTCAATCGGGCCTTCAAAACCTAAGCCAGCTCTTAGGATTACCCCGGCCTTCCCTACCGGTCTCAGTCTTCCTTGTAATTGTGCTCCTAGACCTTTGCCTTGATGGTAACCTAAGTTGTTCATGATCTCCCATCCCTTGGAGTGGGAAGGGGAACGTGGCGTCGGCCCGGGAAGTGGCTTTCTTTGTGTTGGTGAAGGGCGGCTAGGGTCACACACATCTAGCAGGGAAAGGATAGGCCTATGGGTCGGCCAGACAGAGGGCAATGAAGTGTTAATAGCATCCACCGTAGGGAGCAGGGGCATGCTAAACACCTTGATGATCCGTCCCTTGTACGGAATTTTAAGCATTGGTGGTTGGTGGAAGGGACAGCATTCAGCGTCTCTATATAAGGACGACCCAATATGCCCTTGAACGTGGGGTCCATGTCGAGGATGTGAAACTCCGTAAGAACAGCAACAGGACCCACTTCTACATTAAGGATAATCCTTCCCTGCGGAGGCCTCTTGCTATTATCATATGCGGTGACTGTGATAGCCGATGGCCTTATCTGTTCTAAATCAACCCCACATAGCAAGAGAGTGTTCATGGAGATCACATTGATTGAGGCACCCGTGTCCACTAGGCACGGGTTTACGGGCACCCCGTTGATCTTCACTGCAATGCACAAAGCATATTTCCGAGCTTCCTGGGGGGCAAGCTCGTGGTCATGGAATGTGATGGCCGGTTGCGTGCTTGTCGGTGTCAGCACCGACGATATCTTCTCTACCGGGAGATCCTCGTTCACCATGACCATTTGGAGATACTTCATTAGTGCCTCTTGATGGGACGTGGACCTCTTAATCAATTCCAAGATGGAGATTCGGGCAGGCGTCTTGTCCAGATGTTTTAGAAGATCATATTGTGTCCCGGGGATGGATTCCTCTAACTGCTCTTCAGTTCCTTTCTCTTGTTGGGACTGTTCTGGACTCCGACCGTTCTGGGGAAAAACTCGGTGGAAGATCCTTCCACTTCGGAGCACCATGGCTTGTTGCTTTGGTTGCACCTCGACGGGGTTAGGTATGGGTTTTATCAGAGGTTTAAGTGGGGGAGGGATGGTCGGCGGAGCGGAGGTGATGACAGGTGTAAGGATCCTGATGAGGGGTTTGCTTGGGAGAGATGGAGGCGGAGTGGACGGCACCTGGGATGGATGGTGGATGATGAGAGGTTTCGAGGGTAGGGGTGAAGGAGTGGCGGAGGTGGATGGGGCCTTGGATGGGCGAGGCAAAATTAGGGGCTTTGAGGGTGTAGGTAGAGGTGTGGTGGAGGGCTGGACCGGGAGGGAACTGGCGACGGGGGAGCGGATAAGAGGGCGTGATGACTGTGGGACAAAAGGAGGTCCACTCGGGGGTTGTGGCGTGGTTCGAGCAGAAAGAGGTGCCGACCGGATGAGGCGAGGGGGTTGGCTAGGAACGTGATTGACAACAAGAACGGAGGTGCCCTCCGCGTGCCAACCTTGCCCTCTTCCGATTTCTGGGAAGGAAGAGATGGGGTTGACTTGCTGATTGGGTCGTTGGTGCTCCGGGAGTGGGTTTTGAACAATGCCCATGTTCGGTTGTTGCTGTGGGACCTGCTGAGGTTGTTGTTGTTGTTGGGTTGTTGTTGTTGTTGTTGTTGTAATTGCGGTCTGGGGGGAGGTCTCCTTGCCTTCAAAGCGGCGACAACTCTCCTCATTTCATCCCAATCAATTAAGTGTCCATCATTCATATCATAAATGTAGTCCTTAAAATCAAAGCAGTTCTCCACTGTATGGCCCGGCTGCCTATGGTAAACACAATATCTGGACGTGTCAACGTTTAGTGGCCATATGGGTCTTTCTTTAGGCAAGACGAGTGAATTAACAGCCATGAGAGCATTAAAGATGTCCGGTAGTGATTCCGGCAATGGTGGGTAGTGAGCTCTCTTCGGGCCAATCGGCCTTCTCTGTTGTTGTGGTGGGGCGTAGTTCCCCGGGGGTGGAACATGATGGTACTGAGCAGGTGGCGGTTGTTGTTGCTGGGGATGGAAGGGTCGTGCCACATTGTTCTGATAGAAGTTGTTTTGTAGGGGAGGACGATAGGGTTGCTGACCCTGTTGGTTCTGATGGAAGGGGAGTGGTAGGGCTTGTGGAGGCCTGGGGTCGGCTTGCTGGTTGGGATTGCCAACCGCACTCACCTGCTCATTTGTCACTACCCCTTCTGTCACCCCACCTTGGACACCAGTGCCCGGCTTCCTAAACACCCTCGGCTTTGGTGGCTCGAACATATGCATGAGAGGGGAATCTTTCAGTTGTGTCTGGACATACCGAGCCCTCTCGTACAGTTCCTCCATGGTGTTGAGCTTGTTCATTGCCAGGATATGCCTAAACTGGGGGGTAGCATTTGATATAATCATCTTCACCTGCTCTGGCTCTGAGATGGTATCCTTTATCCTCTCTGCCAGAGACCTCCATCTATCGGCATACTGGACGAAATCTTCATCCGACTTCATTTTTTCGGCGACCAGGTCGGTGATAGAAAGAGACGGGCCAACCCGATCCCGGTATCTCTGTAGGAACTTCCTCTGAACCACGTCGAAGTCCTCAGCCTCACTCGGCTCTAGGGCGTAGAACCATTCCAGTGCAGGGCCATCTAATGATCTCCTAAAGAGGTATGCCAGGGATCTTTTATCATTCTGCCAGAACGAGGACTCATACATGAAGTCCTTCAAATGGGTAGAGGGGTTGCCAGTGCCGTTGTACCTACGGTACGTGGGCATCTCAGAAGGGGGAAGGCGAAATATTGGTAGGACAGGTAGAGAAACCTCAGGGGTGGATTTTACATCCACCATTTTCTGTAAGTTTCGGAATTGCTCATCCATCTTGTTCAACTTGTTCAAGAGGGACTGGGTGAACGGGTCAATTGGTGAAGGTGGCGCTTGCCACGGAGAAGCGGTAGGCCTCCCGGAGACCTGAGAAGGAAACCTAGGACAGGAAGGGTATTGGGGTCTAGCAATGGATAGGCCCGGTTGGATTGGTGTTTGGAGGGCGGCTGGCGCCGGAGATTGGGAGGGGAATTGGAAGGAGGGAGGCTGTTGATTTGCCTGCCCGAGAGGTGAGGGGGAGGGAATGGCCTGTACAGACTCTTGGACATGAGTGGTAGCCGGATTCGGCTCCGTGGGAGAGGGGGAAACCGATTTCCCTTTCAGAATGGCCTGGAAGGCCTGAAGTTGCTCAGGGTTGAGCTGGGTGTTGGCGAGGACACCTAACAGAGAGGAGATGTCCTGGGGGGAAGATGTATCCCCGGCAACGTTCGGCACCTCATGTGAGGGCTCGTGGGATGGACCGGCATCCACAGCGTAGACATGAGGCCCACCTTGGTAGCCCTGGTCCGGGCTGTATTCTACGTAAGAGCCATGACCCGAGTCATGCATTTGGGGCTCATAGCCGAAGGCGTTAGCCTCGAAAGCATCGTAATTATACTCGGCCATCCTTAACACTTTTCCAGAACGTAATAACATACACCAGCACACAAGCAGCAGAGATTAACACACAAGTGGATGCTTTACGTCTCTTTTTTGTTTTTGTTTTAACTCTTTTTTTTTCTTCTTTTTACGATTGTAAAAATTCACACAAAATTTGCAAAAATCCTAGTTACACCTTTGTTTTACCGCCGTGTGAACTAGGGACACTCGACTCACCACGAATGGGTTGACTATCTCCAGGGAACTTCAGTGGTACAACCTGCCCAGTGAACGAAGAGGGAATCCTTCGCTGTCGGGGACTTACGGAGGTCCCAGTGAAGGAGATCCTAGTCCGTCGAGAGGAATTCCCGACGGAGAGTCCTTCCTTCACCGAGAGAGGGTGGTCCTTAGAAAGAAATAAAAAGAAAGATAGAAAAGAGGGACGGACGTATGCGATGAAATGCTGACAGATATATAGAGCATAACAGAATAACAAGACAATCAAGATATAACAACACACAAGAGATGATACAGCAAATCACAAGAGGCGGCAGGAGTAACTAAAAGAAAGCAACTGAGAGATAAACAACACGCAGGAGATGATAAAGCAAATCACAAGAGGCTGCAAGAGTAACTAAAAGAAAGCAACTGAGGTCCCACCGTGATCGCCAATCTGTGGAAGCCGAGGAGGGATCCACTTAAAAGAGGAGAAAACGAAAACTCGATGTGACTAATCTAAAGGCTAATAAGGGGCATGAAACGTGCCAATAGAGAAAAGAGCATACGTAGGATGCTAAATGGATGTGATCGCCATAGGGGTTACCTCAATGAAAAGAAATGATCGCGTGTACCTTGTACGAGGCACAGAGACCGTGAATCGTCGAGAGCGGGAAATGGCGGGTTGCTTCTTCCTCCCCCTTCGGCCGGCCGACGGAGAGGGCTTTCTTTAATTACCCTTGCAAAATAACGACAAACAAGTAACGAGTGGATCAGAAAGACGAAGGTGCAGTATTCAATTCTAACGATGCAAGTAATGAAATGATGGCAGGACACACACCTGGTTGGTGTTGTCTTTTAAAACCCCTCTCGGACACGAGTAGGAGGAAAATGCTTATGATGAATTGCGATTATGCCAACGTAAGAACGGGAAGAGACTCCCTCATAAAAAGGGGGGGTGTGGAAGATATGATATGATGAATGCAAGATAACTAGGAAAGAAGAGAGGAGAATGGCTTATTGGATGGTCGATGGCGAGGCCCGGCGGAGCTTCAGCAGCGCAAGGACGACGCGGGAGCACGATGGGCGAAGGCGGCCTTTCTCCCGCGAGCACGGGCACCCAGGAATCCGGCAGAACTTCCCCCCCTACAAAACACCCGCGGGTTAGAAATAGAATTCGGCAGCCTATCGGCTCTTTTTTTTCGACCCCCTAAACTAAGGGGGGTAGGCCTCTATTTATAGAGTTCCGGAGGATGGAGGCGTCCAGGGGCATGGACGCCTCCATCACTTGGATCTTTTTTAAACGACAATCTGACCTGCTGACGGGTAGTCAGTGGCCAGGGGCACCCGTGAGCTGATTGATGGAGGCGTCCAGGGGCCTGGACGCCTCCAGAACTTGGATTTTCTTCAAACGACAGACTGAGCAACGGTCAGTCGATGGCCGGGGGTCGCCCGTGAGCTGGTTGATGCCTGGACGCCTCCATAACTTGGTTTTTCTTCAAACGACAGACTGAACAACGGTCATTCGATGGCCGGGGGTCGCCCGTGAGTTGGTTGATGGAGGCGTCCAGGGGCCTGGACGCCTCCATAACTTGGATTTTCTTCAAACGACAGACTGAGCAACGGTCAGTCGATGGCCGGGGGTCGCCCGTGAGCTGGTTGATGGAGGCGTCCAGGGGCCTGGACGCCTCCATAACTTGGATTTATTTTCAAACGACAGACTGAGCAACGGTCAGTCGATGGCCGGGGGTCGCCCGTGAGCTGGTTGATGGAGGCGTCCAGGGGCCTGGACGCCTCCATAACTTGGATTTATTTTTTTGTCTAATCTTATATATATATATTTTTGTCATTATTTTGTATTGATGGAGGCGTCCGGGAGCCTGGACGCCTCCATGATGACCCCCGAATTCCCCGAAAAGGGCGTCGGCAGTCGTCCGTTAGGCATTTCCCTGGTCCCGGCAACTTCTGATGCATGCGATTGATGTTGATGCCGTTCGAATGCCGCATGATTTTCACAACGAGGCGGTTTCCGGATGCCGAAGGAGCGTTACGCTACTCGCCCAGAAGATGAGAGAAGACTCAAAGATAGGAAACACTCAAGTGATTCAAAATGCGGAAGCCGCTGCGGGGCGTCGCGTGGTAATATGAGATTTTCTCAGGGGACGTCAGGAATAACGTGTCTACAATGCCCTCCAACATCAAATCTATAAAGTGTGCAGAACAGGGCACCCAAAATAGGTGCTCACGCTTCACCAATATCTGGCCAACTAATTTATAATATCTGTAACGATTTATACCATCCTATGCTCTCCAATTTGTTCAACCATCTCATCCATCAACTTGAACAAGTAGTCGGCATTTTTGATATGCCTACTAACATCCACAGACCTCCAGAAGCTTGTCCCAGCTTGAGAATACACAAGAAAGTTGATCATTGTTTTTCTTGTAATGCCTATACAAAATGTAATTAGTTAAGATCAATAATATAGTTCTTAATGTATGGATTTGAACAATGCAAAACAATTAAAATAAAAAACCCTCCTCCTAATCACAAATCTGAGGAGAGAAAAAGTGATCCTAGAGAGAGAAAAGAAACATACCTTTGAAGATCTCTTGAAAAAAACCCTAATTCAATCCCCCTAGATGAGCTTGATGCAATTGTTCAACCACCCTAAAACGATCTTCCTTAGAGAGAGTGAGATTGAGAGAAGAGAGAAAGAGAAACTTAGAGAGAGAGAGAGCAAGGAGGCCTCTTGGAAACCTAGACAAAGTTTAACAGAGTCAAAGACTCAAAAGAGACATATGAAACAAATGGCCTTACCCAAATAGCCTTCCCCCCAACGGGCCAATTTGAAATTCAAATGGCCTTGGGTGGGATCGGCCTGTATCGGGTAGGATCGCCCGATCCCGGCCTTGGATCGGGATCAGATTGGACTGACCGAAATCCAATCAGATCGGCCGATCCGATCCGATCTGATACGATTCTACATACCTTGCTAATTAGTATTCTTATTTTTTGATTTAGAGTTGCTTTAGGAGTCTAGTTGAATGAGCCAAGTTGAGTCATAATATTACTATGTCTTGGGGTCTTTTGAGTCTATTAATATGGATGCACACTTTTCATTCAATAATAACATGGTGGAAGAATTTTTCTAGTGATAGATCTCAGCAAGAGTCTGAATTGCCCCGAAAGGGGAAAGACGAGGGGCTGTAGGCACGAGGTCCACATATCTTCACCGCCGCCATCATCCTCTTCTTTCATCTTCCTCCTCCCCTTCTTCTCTACCCGTGCTAACCACCCTGCACAGCTGCAGCCACACCCAACCTTCCTTTTCTTCTTCTTCTTTTTCCTGTGCAGCAGCCTACAGCCCATCACCACCACATCTTTTTTTTTTTGGGTCTTTTCTTGTTTGCCTTCTTCCTCCTCTTCTTCTCTTCTCTTCTATCAGTCCATCAAATGCAAGCCCCATCCATGCAACAGCAGCATACAGCCGCCACTAGAAGACCATCTTGTTGTCCACACTCCTTCAGCCAGCACCCCACAGTCATGCAGCTTGGTCACAGACCAGCTGCCGTAATGCCTACAGTCCATGGAAGGCAGTACCGGTTTCGGCCGGGACCGAAACCGTTTCGGTTTCGGTTTCGGTTTCGGTCCGAAACCAATTAAAATATACTTTTTTTAAAAGACTACATTTGGTTTCGGACGAAACCCGGGTATGGGTGTCGTTTCGGTTTCGGCCGAAACTGCCTTCCATGCACAGTCATCCAATCCAGTGTCGTCCCACATCAATAAGTCAATAGTAACATTTCAGCAGCATGTCTACACTCCATGAACGTTATTTTAACCACATCATAGGCAATAGCATCCTTCATTTGCACCTTCTTCTTTTAAACACTGAAACTGAAGTATCATGTTAGAAAGGACAACTGCAAATATACCGAGTCAGCTGATTCAGGAGAAAAAAATGAAGCCAACTGATAAAAGCTGTCTTTCCACATAAAATGAACGAAGACAAACAGCAAACAATAATCCAGCAAGCATGCATAATTACCAACAGTGCTTTTGGGTTGTTAAGCATGGATCACCATTGGTCCAAAAAGAGTAATCAGTGATGTCAATATGAATTTGTGCATTGTAAGTGTTAGTACCGTTTCTTCGCTACTGTGCTTCGGCAAACTGAACAATCCTGGTTTGGGTTGACTGCCCACATTGCACTTCTGAGATCCATCTTCACAAAGTTGAACTTCAAGCCATGACTCTTTTACCTATAAGAGGTACAATGAAGTAACATGAGAAAGAGAATCAAGCTCACAACTTTTGCTTTCATCAAAGCAGATAGAAGAGCACCTGCTTGGGTAACAATGAATTGTCAAAGAATGAATATTCTCTAAAATCAATTTTTGAGCCAAATTCTTCCGCTGGCAGTTCCCTTAGCATGACATTTACCTGCAACAGTCGTATACAAATAAAGGTTTTTTCCTCCTTTTTTTTGAGAAGGGGGGAGACGCAAGGAACTCTACAAGGCTACCATACAATTTCTTTGCTACAACAAAAATATACTTTTATCTGTGGATATCAATGGCTAACAAAAGGATAAGTTCGATACTAGGAATGCATCCGGAGAATATCCTAAAATTGCAATCTAACAAAAAAGAGTAAAGGCACATTTATTCAATTTCCAGCGTTAGTTCTTGTTAACTACATAGTCAAGTGAAGGTACATCAGAGATGATGATGATGATGGGTGAGAAAAAGTTTATGTTACCATATTATTGTCCCATTAACCTGTGGCACCAACAACCTCAGAGAAATTGTTTTACAATATCTGTAGGCATCTTCTATATGTGGAGGATTCTCTCAACTCAGTGCCTAGGTTTTACCCATTGGATCCACCATTTACACATACTCTGTCCTAGCCGTTCAATTGTGCCACTCATACTATAACCATTTGATTTCGGCGACAAGGACACTGTTGAGGTTTACTTCCACATCGGATATCTGTGAGCGCCTTCCCTCCATATGTGCGGAGGATTGTCTCAACTCAATGCCTCGGTTTTGGGTTCTAGTTTGCCTTTAACAAAAAGGATCACAATTCTTTTTATGTATAGGTGTAATGGTACATTTATTAACCCAACAAACCTTTCCCTAATCCCTGATGGTTTCATTTCCCTACAGCAGATTACAGGGAAGTAAACATCCACACATTTGTGGTGACTAAGCCTTGCCACTTTTATTCATTCTGGTCTGAACTGGATCTAGAGGGTCTGGACTAGGACAAAGGGTGCCACTGTCAGCTTTTGATGGGCTTATTGCCACTCTGAAAGAACCTTCGAGCCACTGTTAGATTCCTTGCCATAAAGGTAAGATCCTAGGGATGGGGGCAGCAATAGAAGGGGCCTCTCTGGTGATTACAATGTTTGAGAAAGATGGCCAGGCCCCTCCCAAGGCCTTGAGGAGGTATCTTGAGCAATAAAAACTTCTCTCTGGGATTCAATGTCTGGAGAACAAGGCATATCCATTGCCTTCTTGCTAGAATTGGGAGACTGTCGATTAAGAATTGTTGGCATCTGTTGAAGATGAAGACCTCTGAAATGCTGCAAAGAGGAGGGCTTTGAGCAATCTCTCTCTTCACTGCAGCCAACAGATAAAAGGGGCTCTGTGGCATCAGCAATTCGCTGATCTTGAGAAGGGATAATGAGCAGGATCACGAAGGAAAAATGCTCTCGATTGTTGACAACATAGCATATGAGGGGAGGAACAACACTCCCAAACAAAGGCCTTCCTTCCATGGCATCAATGGCTTTGGTGGAGATTGGCTCAGTTGAGGATGGATTGGTGCATAGATAATTGTATGGATTGTAGAGGATCGGCCCCTACCTCTCGCATTGACATTGTGCACCAGCTTTATGAAGACAAGGTGAGCACAGAATCACATCATCAATAATTCAGTGTAACTTAGATCTTGGATCCACGGAACAATGAACGACTGAACGTTCTTTTGAGGAAAGTTGAGTGAACAGCTGTACCTCCCTACTATGCCATAGCAAGAGTTCCTAAAGTGGGAAAAAGCAGGTATGAAAGACCAAAACTTGGCCTTAATGATAACTCAAGTTAGGGAAGCATCATAGCTGAAGGGTTCAACAGCACATGAGGTCTCAAAGGTAGAGATTTCTTTTTTTGAGAAGTAGATAGTAACACGTATATATTAATTGTAAAAAGAAAATGGGATATACAAGTATAGTGAGTCAGCACCCAAAAAATCCCTATACAAAATAACATAAGGTAGAGATTTGTTGAACAAAGGAGCTCAACATAAGGATGCTTCTGTGGAAGAACTCTGGACCTAGCAGGAAGCGGGAATATGCTTGAAGGGCCATGAAAAGAAAACCCAGAAGGTTGCAGACTATATCAATGTCATATACAACTGAAGATAGAGGAGTTCATCATATATCTGAATTAAACATGAATTAGAAGCTTCGGGAGGTTTTGGAGTCTTGGCATGGGTGACAGTCAAAGGGACTGTGAATCTCTTATTGTTGTTGATTAAGGTGGCTTGCAATTTTCGAAGGACTATTTATTTTGGGCCTTGACCCAGGGCCACACTAAAATTGATGAGGGAGGAAAGTTATAACCTTATAGGGTGGTTAAAAAGGTTATTCGATCAGTAGTGGGTTTACAAGATCCCATACATTTTGTGATTTTTTTCTCTCTTTTTTTTTGCCCAAATTTGCTAGCAAAAGTTAAACTTTTACCATTGTCGGTCATAAGTCTAGATGAGAAAGGAAGAGTGTGTGCATTAGACAAACAATAAACACTTAATAAAATTTGTCATATCATAAATATTGAACTGAATCTGCTCACTCATGTTAGGACATTCCCTAGGATGTGGTGCATTACATGGGCACTTGGATGTAATGACAAATGAGTAAGGAATGAAAACTTTTTTTTCTTTCTTTTTTTTGGTTACATGGCCTAGTGGTCTGGGACCGAGGGGGATACGGGGAGGGGAACCAAGGATGGCAGTATCGGTTTCGGTACCGGTTTCGGCCGGTCCCGAAACCGATACGTACCGGTTTCGGAATCGGTTTCGGTTTCGGCCGAAACCGGTTGAAACCATTCAAAAACCTCAAAAATTTAGTAAAACATGTCCGGTTTCGGCCGAAATCGTCAGGTTTCGGACCGAAACATGTGAGTTTCGGCCGAAACCAATACGGTTTCGTCCGAAACCATTAAAAAAGTATTATTTAATAGGTTTCGGACCTGCTACAGTGTTAAGGGCCGATTTCGGATCGGTACTGGCCGAAACCGATACGTTTCGGCCGAAACGTATCAGTTTCGGCCGATACTGCCAACAGTGAGGGGAACGGGGGAACCAGGCTTTGAAACTGGCGGTACGTAATTTTTCATATACCGGGGGCAGGTGATCCCGCTAACTAACGGGCTGACGTCCGCAAATAATCCGGGAGTGGGTGATCTTGCTCCGCACACAAGGGAGCGGAATCGAACTTACGACCTCCCATCATGGGGGGAGGTGGTGAACCACCGAGGCACACCGTATCATAATGGCACTTAATAGGTGGAAGAAGAAGAAGAAGTAAGAGCGAGCAGGCAAGGCAATTCCTTCTAGAGCTATTCCTTTTACTCTCAACTCATAGTTAAAAAAAAAGGAGAGGAAGACAGAATAATTAATAGTACTACTAGAGGGTTGAGGGGGAACAGAGAGACACCTTAAGTAAGGGAGACTTTATGACACTGTTGCTTGACAACTAGAATGGAAAGCCAAGTTGGCCATTCTCCAGACAGACAGACAGCCATACAGGAAAGAGAAGGTGGTGGGGGACAAAGGAAACCTGGAGATTGGAATGTGCAGGTATGCTGACAAACGAAGAAGAAGAAGACAGACAGACAGGAAAGAGAAGGTGGGTGGGGAACAAAGGAAACCTGGAGATTAACCTAGAGATTGGGATGTGCAGATATGCTGACAAATGACAATGTTGAGGTATGATGGTGGCATGCATCCTAGGGAAAACATTGCCACACCACAAACATACAGACAGACAGGAAAGACAAGGTGGGTGGGGGACAATGGAAACCTGGAGATTGGAATGTGCAGATATGCTGACAAATGACAATGTTGAGGTACGATGGTGGCATGCATCCTAGGGAAAACATTGCCACACCACCCTTATATTTCAATGGAATTAGGACTTGGAATGGAGGAGACCTTTTTTTCCCAAAATTGTGGATTATACCACCAATTTTATTCAAGAATAAATAGAGGCAATACGATCAAGGCATGAAGGAGAGGTTCCTTCCCGGCAACCCAGCCGAACAAACTAAAACAACAAAACAAAGAAAAATTCTCCACCCCCACCCATCATAACAAAAAAATCAAAAAGGTAAATTAAACTGAAGCAGATCGGTGACTCCACTGAGCTATGCCCGCCCATTGCCCAGTGCTAACTCTTGCACTCCTAGAATCTTTCATCAAGGATGCCAACTCATGTTGATCACAAGGTGGCTTCTGCGGAACAGGCTTTGCATGACATAAGTCCTTCAGCAGCTTCCTAAGCTGACCTGGATTAGAGCAAATCTGTAACCCTAGCAAGCTCGCCCTCTGAAAACAGTTCGATGTCACTCCATGTTTTTTTCGACGTCACTCCATGTTAAAATGAGTACTGCATGTGTTCTTATTTGGGGTTTTTGCGTATAACCATCCTTAAAAGTGAAATGCAAAAATATCATGTCTGGATTGATATTAGCAGGGATATCTTCACTTTTACCAAAATGGTGCAAAAATGTCAATGCGGTTAACTTCCGTCGATGAAAAGATGAATATGCCACAAAAATTCTATTATTACTGATAATTGGTCATCCTATGACAAAAATGCCCTTTCTTTAATAAAGGAATTCAAAGAGGAAGATAGTTCCTGGACAGGGCCGCGTGGGGGACCCACATCGATGGTAGCTGTGTTGTAGTGCTGAGAGTGGGTGGCCGGGGAGATGGGGTTGGGGATATAGGCTGGCACAAGAGAGAGAGAGAAAGAGGCAGTGGGGATGGGGGTAGAGAGCAAGGAGGGAGAGTGGAGGAGTGGGTTTCCCCCCTCCAGCTTCGGCTTCCTCTATATGTATGGAGAGAGAGAGAGAGAGAGAGCACGGAGGGGACAATCCTAGTCCCATCACCCGTGACCCCCCCCCCCAACCCAACCTCCGCAACCTCCCCTCCCCTCAGTATGCCTTGTAAACCCCCTCCTTGCCACTAGCTCCCCCTCATCCCCCAAGAACTCCCTCCCTCCCTTGCAACCCCATCCCCACTGCTGACGACCCCCCTTCTTCCCCTGGTGCCACCCACCCCCACCCCTACGACCACCCCTCAGCTCGGTGCACCCCCTCTTCCCTACAAACTCCCTCCCTGTCTCAGCAATCCTATCCATCCCCCCCACCCCAACAACCCCCCCTCCCCGAACGCCGACACACCCTGTGGACCCCCTATGCCACTGTCATCTCCACTCTCCAGTATTCCCCCCTCCTTGCCCAGCGATTCTCCCTACCCTCGTGACCGCAGCCCCAACCCCCCACTCGGACACCCACCCACTCCTAGTGAATCCCCCTTTATTTTACCTAGCAGTGAGAGAGAGAGAGAGAGAGAGATTGGATCAGACTTCCCCCGCCGGTGTTGGCAACCCACCCAATGAGGGGTTGTGCGGAGAGAGAGAGAGAGAGAGAGAGAGAGAGAGGGGAGTGTCGGAGGGGACTTCCCCCTTACGGTGCCAACAACCCACCTAATAGAGGGTTGCAGAGACAGAGAGAGAGTATGGAGAGAGAGAGAGAGGGAGGTGTCGGAGGTGACTCCCCTCTCCGGCGCCAGTAGCCCACCTAGCAGGGGGTTGCGTAGAGAGAGAGAGAGAGAGAACTTCCCCCTCCAACGCATTTTGCGCAGAGAGAGAGAGTAGGGAAAGAGGAGAGAGAAGAAAGAAGGAGACAGAGGGAGGTGCTGGAGGGGACTTCCCCCTTCAATGTCAGCAACCAGAGAGAGAGAGAGGCTTACTTGAAGAGACACCTCCAGCCGCCTCCTACACCCACTATCGCCGCTGTCTTGCTGCTGCATGCCGCAATTGTAAAGGAGGTTTTGCGCCTCCGCGGTCTCCCATCACCTGGCTGGGTGGTTGAGGAGGTTCTGCGCTTCCGTGGTCTCCCATCACATGGCGGGGTGGTTAGATCCAGATCCAATTTGTTCTGCTGGTCTCCTTCCCTAGCTGATTAGGGTTTCTTGGGAATTAGAGCTGGAGGTGGGAGGGGGATGGGGTTGGGAAGGAGATGGGATGTGAATGGGACAGCACTCCCAAGTGCCCCATTGTTTTAACTATGACCATTATCATCTTTTCATAGGTCTAGTTAAAGGTAACCACGGTTAAGTTAACGGACCGTAAGAGAGGTTATGGCATTGTCGTAACCCCAAGTAATGATATCACTTTTAAAAATGGTTCATATGCAAAAAACCCTTTCATTTCCCTGTTTGATACTTGCACTTTGTCTGCCGTATGAGACACTGTACCATCCTCGAGCATGTCCCTCACATCCCCTTGCAGTACAGGAGAGTGGTCAATCCCGTCTGCAACAGTTGACTCAGGGAAGACTCCCTCCATCAGATAGAGCAGACAGCCCATTGGCAGTCGCTTCTTCCCCCCACCATGGATAAGCATCAATTCTGTTAACAACTACTGGAACAGCAGAGTCCCCTTCGCAGAGGCCACCAATGTCTCCATCTGACAATGTCAGAGATAAGGTCCTCGAATGAAGGACATTTAAAGGAAGGGTAAAATTATCAAAGGGCCACTGTTAGTTACGTAATATGACACTTAAAGCTTATACTACAAAAGTATTACATATATCAAAAAATATTAAAAATCCAAAAAATCAGAATGATTATAAAATGTATATAGAAAGAGCAACTGTAGCATAATTACATGTAAGAAACCCTTCATTGGAAACTGATATATGCATAGATGTAAGTAAAATAATATTTTCAAGTTTATTAAAAAAAGATTATGTACTCCTAACAGAAAATATAAATAAACATATTAATATTCCCTAATCTCTCCCAAAATAGGGGATACTAAAAATATCTATAGATCTGTTGAATGGCACCAACTCCCATTCCCATTCCCACACCCACTCCATGCCTGTATATTATAATATCATAAATTTTGAGACTTTGTTCCCTTTTTAAGAAAATCTCTTTCTCTTTCGGAGAATCGGAATCAGATGTTGCAAAATGGATGATCCACTTCCCTTGGAACCACTCCAATAGCTTGAGAATCCAAAATTGGACATCAAAGAACAATAGCTATTGATGATGTAGATTTATGGCATCTGATGACCTCATCCATCTAGGAATGATGGTGGATACTAGTGTTGCATGATGGCAACCTCAGTGTCTATAAACCATGTCGGTGTTTCATGCTAAAAGAGAATGTTTACACAAAGTGTGCTCTTAAACCAATTATTCACCATTGAGTTCTTGTCAAGTTGTCATACTGTTGAGCACGGAAAATTTTAAAGATTCATGTTCATTTAATGAGCATGACTGTACGTTTATGAGGTATTTAAATAGCATGTGCATTACTGATTCCGTAAATTTAGTTTATCAGACGACTTGGGTTCGGGTGTTGGACCTTTCCCCACTGACCTTGGTCAATGTTAATTTACATCAGCATAAAGTTCGAACACCTTTGTTTAACTGTCAAAGAAGAGCTATTGTCCTTCACAATATAGGTTTAGACACTAAGGGCAAAGTCGCAACAATAAGCCTCTTTAAAAGGACTGAGGACTCTTTTCATGTAATTTTAGCATAAGGCACAAGTCCCTCCTTGATGGAGGAGTGCATGGCAACAACATTAGGAGATTGTTTCTCCTTCTTAAGCTCCTATAGGTTGTGGTCCATCTCAATACGAGAAAGGGATTCATGCAATTGAACGGAAGCCAAGGTATTTTCAACTCTTGAAAAGAACAAAGGATATTTGCATAAGTCCAGGGTTTTCTTTGAAAATACAAGAGTATGTTGACAAATTGTAGATTTACAGGACTTTTTCTCAAAAAATGCAGGACATATCAACAATTCATGAACTTTGCAGGGTATTTCTACAATTATGAGACATTATAGGGTTTTCTTGTAATTTTGGATGTATTTTCATAATTTTCAATTAATTCAGAAAATTACAATACTTCTACCGCCAAAATACATAGAAAAATTACATAACAAAGTGCCTAGGGACATAAATGTAAGACCCTGAGATATTTATAAATCATACCCTTGAGTGGGTCTTCACAAACACAGAAAGCACAAATCCTCCGAGCGTGCCTCTAAGTGTCTTCCGAGATGTCCGCTTCGACCTCCCTTTTGTGGGACCCATGGAGGGTATTTATACAAATTAGGGAGTCACTTGGGACCGGATAGGTCCTCCCAAGGACCTATTCGGGACCAAATGATCTCGGGAGGGGCAATGGACCCCAGACAGGGGTGCAATCGACCCCGGATAGGTCCCGGGAGACCTATCTGGGATCGATTGACCTCGGAAGGAGGGCAATCGGCCCCAGATAGGTTAGGGTGCAATTGACCCCGGGTAGGTCTCGGGAGATCCATGCGGAACCGATTGACCCCGGAAGGAGGGTTGACCCGGAAGGAGGGCAATTGGCCCTGGATAGGTCCGAGGGACCTATCCGGGGTCGATTGACCCCGGCAAAGTGGAGGCCGGCCCCAGGTAGGTCGCCCAAGGGTCCTACCTGGTCAAAGGGACCTACCCGGTCCGAGTAGTGAAGGGAGGGGGGCGACCCCCTATAAAAGCCCCCCCCCCTTCCAATTCTTTTGTTGGTTTTTCTGGTGTTTGGCCACGTGGAGAGGAGAAAAGAACTCCTCTTTTGTGCTTCGTCTTGCTTCCTCAACGTCATTCGTCGAGGGGAGAAGCCTTCCTCCTACTGGGCCATCTCGTACACGTGCCGGACATTCCTTAGGTGTGAAGAATATCCTTCTTCGATTACTTCCTTGCTGTGAGAGTTTTTTCTTTAACTCCGAACATCTAGCGGGAATTCCCGGAAATTCAGAACTTTGCCCATGATCATGACGACGCTAGGCTTTGTGCCATTGTTTAACATACGTGAAGAAAATGAATAATTGCAGAAAAATATGCACATATATTTAGGCTAATTAGCATGCATATTATGTTTTTTACGCATGATTTATCAAACGATTTAAGGATCGTGTACGGGACCTTTCCCTACCGACTGAAGTCGATATTAATTTACATCGGACTGAGTCCGAACACCTTTGATAGACTGCCTAAGATCTCTTTTGCCCTTACGACACTGGCTATGATGAAGAGTTCTTTCTTTCCTTTTTTTTTTGTTTCCCCCGGAGAGACATCCCATTATCTCCGGATATTACTGCAATTTTCCCTTCATGCAAGGGCTTATTTATAATTTTTCCCTTAAGATAGGTTTATTTGTAATTTTTCCCTTTAGAGGGGTTATTTGCAATTCTCCCCTTAGGAGGGGTTTATTTGCAATTTTTCCCTTAGGAGGGGTTTATTTGTAATTTTCCCCTTCATTAGTGCATCCTGGAACATCCCTTGATTTTCATGAGCTTCCTTTCTATTTTTTTGTATGTTTATGGGCCCTCGCGCAATTTTATAAGAGTTTTGAGACAAAACCGTCATTTTGGACCCTTTGAAATGAGATAAGGGTATCTCTCTAATTTGGAAAACAACAACATCTATTTGAACCGTCTCTTTATTTTCTTGAATTTTCTGGGATTTTTCCTAAATTTCATGGATATTTGCACCATTTCATGAAATTTGAGGGCAAAAATACAATTCTCAAATTATGCAGGGACTTCTTCACAATTTTCATCAATGTAGCAAATTTTGATACATTTCTAATCATCCATCTATTTTTCTACTGATTTTTATGATATATTTCAAACAATACAAGGGCCTCTTCTATGCCCGGGGACATTTTAGTCAACATACCCTGGTATAAGGGCCTTCTTGTAATTTGTTGTTTTTTCTTCAAATTTGGGAGGGAAGAGGCAGAAAGAAGGGCTATGCAGCCTTCCTCTTCTCTTCTTCTTCTTGAGTCTCTTCTCTTCTTCTTCTTGAAGTCTTCAAGTCTTCTTCTCCTGAGGTCTTCAAGTCTTCTTCTCTTGAGGTCCTTCTCTACGAAGCCTCCTCTCCCCTTTTATAGGCGCTGCCAAGTGGAGCGGAGGGGGTGATACTCCGGTGCAAGGTAACTCCGGTGGAAGGTGAGGAGTCAAAGTATAGACCCCTGCCCTCCCATGCACATTTCTTCTTCTTCGTTTTTTCTATCAGTTTTTCCTTACATAGACAAGAGAGGACTGGAGGGGGTTCCGTGACCGGAGGGACACCGCTCCGGTGGTACTGGACCGGAGGGGGGGTCCCCTCTAGTTATAACCTATTGGAGGGGGGACTCCAGTTCAATGATGACTGAAGGGTGTTCCCTCCGGTCCTGTAGAACTGGAGGGGGTCCCCCTCCAGTACCTCATGACCGGAGGGGGTCCCCCTCCGGTACGGTCCCACTCTGATCCACTGGTACTGGAGGGGGTCCCCTCCGATGTTGCCTGGCCGGAGGGGGTCCCCCTCCGATCTTCCTGCGATTTCTGAGAGAGAGGAGAAGGGCAGAGGGGAGGGCGGCCCTACTCCCTTGGGCTATAAAAGGGGCCTCCCATCCCTTTCAAGCCATTTTTTTATTGGATTCCAGACTGCAGCACATGGATAATTCCACTTCTATCTACTTTTGGCCGCTTTTGCTGCATGAGACTGCCGTCACATGGGAAACAACACTCCGGTGCGCCGAAGTCGGTCTAAGCGACCTTAAAATTCCTTTTATAGTAGATTTATCGCGTGAGTGAGCAACTCCACTCCGCCCATCAACTATTTGATAAAAATTTTCGTGCACAAAAGCACATGTAAATTTGTAAATAGTCTCATCTAGCGGGACCCTTAAAGGCACCCATGTGATGACGACGATTCCATGTCGTTTTATGACCATTACATGGTGCATTTGATCTTTTTACTTTTGAAAATTTCTGAAAATATCAAAAATTGATTGTGAGCTTTGTGGGGTTCAACAAATGCCCTCCGTCGGAGCCAGAGGCGACGGCGAGCGGCCCGTGCCCCTTAAAAATTTTATTGGCTTCTACTAATGCTTTCATGGCCCATAACTTTGCTGTCCTTCCTACTTATTATGCTTATTTATCATTTGACAATCTCTTCTTTTTCGTGTAGATAGTTCGACATGTCTCGGGCAAGAGAGAGCTGTGCTCACGGGTTCTGAGGACAAGATAGGAAGATTGCCCCTATTGTTCCAAAAAGGTTGATGCCTCCATTGGGTCCTCCGAGGATCACCATGGAGAATTTGTTTTCTCCCCACCGGGGTTTGCTTCAAGTCCACTTCCTGAGGATGAATCTAGAGGTGGAGCAGTTGACTTATCTTTGATTGTCAAGCGTAGAGGCTTCTACAGATATAAGCGCCCAGGGGGCTACCCTAGGCATTTTTCAATAAAATGAATATATGTTCCCCTTCATTCAAATTTTTTTCCCGGAGGACATGGAAGAAGACGATGCTTGCTTGACAGTTGAACGTTGCCAGCTTGAGAGAGCCATCATAGTGGGGCGAGACAGCATGCTAGGCAGTTGTGGTGCTTCTTTTCCAAGTTTTCCTTTAGGTTTCACTAGTCAACCTCAGTTTCCATGTGCCACCCAATTGGGGTTTTTTAGCACATATGCTGATTTGTTACACCAAGTCCCGAACATTTACTTTTGCTTCATGGGAGTTATCTGGCAAGCATAAGGCGGCCTCAGATTTAGCTTCTGGCTGGTTTTTACTTCCTTCGGGTACACAATTTGTTTCTGAAGGATATGACAAGCTCTGGCTTATTGATAAAATTATGAGTGGCTCTGCACCTAGTTGGTACGACAAGTGGTCTATTATTTCTTCACACAGATTTCACTTGGGGGCCACAGAGTGGCTCATGGGAGTACTTCACCTTTACAGTAGGCTTCTTGAGCATGTTGGCATTCGTCATCCTGTGACAACTGCCTTATATCGCTATCCTTGTTATAGTGGCTTACTACAACCCTGGCTGAGCGATTCAATCGCAGATTTAACACTTTTACCACTGCTGAGGGAGAGACAACAATTGATCTATGGAGCTTCCACAGGATTTCAGGTCTCCCTATTTCTAGGAGTCCCTACGAGGAGGTGTTCTTAGATGATCTGCATCGAATCTACTCTACAGGATCGAGAGTATGGGCTCCCTATGAGCTTCAGGTTTTTGATGAAAGTTTGGCGAGACCTGGCTCGCTTTGGGAAGAAGAAAGCTCCTTCTGCTTCTGCTGGGGTTGTGAGAGTCAACTTAAATGTCTGGGTGCGATATTTTTACAACGGACCGTTTTGTTTCCACGAGCGATTTGTTGAGGATGACAAGCCCTTAAATCAATATTATCAACTCATTTTGCATTCCCAAGAGAATAAGCGCCACCTTTCTGCACCGGGAAATAAGAGGTGGAATCCCCGAAAGCTATCAGACCAAACTTATCTTGTAGCATATCTTGTTTACTGGCTGGCTACTTTTGTTGTAACTTATGGAGAGGAGGGTTTGGTGCGTCCTGAGCTTATATATCCAACTTGTCTTCTCGCCGATGGACACAGATTAACACTTGCTCCAGTTGTTTTATGTAATATTTATCATGACTTGGGAATCTAATAGCTCATAGTTCTCCCAGGGACATAAGTGTATTTAGGCTAACATATGGGGAAAGATGAAAGATAGAAAAGGTCCTACCGGACGTGCCAGTCTATTTAACACACGTAAAGAAAATGAATAATTGCAGGAAAATATGCACACATTTAGGCTAATTAGCATGCATATTATAATTTTTGCGCGCATGATTTAGCAGACGATTTAAGGTTCGTGTACGGGACCTTTCCTCACCGATCGGAGTCGATGTTAATTTACATCGGACTGAATCCGAACACCTTTGATTGACTGCCTAAGATCTCTTTTGCCCTTACGGCACAGGCTATGAAGAATAATTCTTATTTCTTTCCTTTTTGTTTCCCCCGGGGAGACATCCCCTTATTTCCGGGTATTACTGCAATTTTCCCTTCATGCAAAGGCTTATTTGCGATTTTCCCCTTGAGATAGGTTTATTTGCAATTTTCCCCTTTGGAGGGGTTTATTTGCAATTCTCCCCTTAGGAGGGGTTTATTTGCAATTTTCCCTTAAGAGGGATTTATTTGCAATTCTCCCCTTCATTAGTGCATACTGGAACATCCCTTGATTTTCCTAAACTTCCTTTTATTTTTCTATATTTTTTTGGGCTCTCGCGCAATTGTATAAGAGTTTGAGGCAAAACCATCATTGTGGACCCTTTGAGATAAGACAAGGGTATATCTCTAATTTGGAGAACAACACCATCCATTTGAACCGTCTCTTTAATTTCTTGAAATTTTCAAAAGTTTTCCTAAATTTCATGGATATTTGCACCATTTCATGAAATTTGAGGACAAAAATGTAATTCTCAAATTATGTAGGGACTTCTTCATAATTTTCATCAATGTAGCAAACTTTGATACATTTCTAATCATCTATCTATTTTTCTACTAATTTTCATGATATATTTCAAGCAATACAAGACCTTCTTCTATGCCCAGAATCAACATACCCTAGTATAAGGGCTTTCTTGTAATTTGTTATTTTTTCTTCAAACTTGAGAGGGAAGAGACAGCAAGAAGGGCTGCGCAGCCTTCCTCTTCCCTTCTTCTTCTTGAGTCTCTTCTCTTCTTCTTCTTGAAGTCTTCAAGTCTTCTCCTGAGGTCCTTCTCTACGAAGCCTCCTCTCCCCTTTTATAGGCGCTGCCAAGTGGAGCGGAGGGAGTGATACTCCGGTGCAAGGTAACTCCGGTGGAAGGTAAGGAGTCAAAGTATAGACCCCCGCCCTCCCATGTACATTTCTTCTTCTTTTTTTCTATCTATTTTTCCTTACACAGACAAGAGAGGACCGAAGGGGTTCAATGACTAGAGGGACCCCCCCCCCATGGTACTGTACTGGAGGGGGGTCCCCTCCAGTTATAACCCACCAGAGGGGGTACCCCCTCCAGTTCAAGGATGACCGAAGGGGTTCTCCGGTACTACAGAACCAAAGGGGTTCCCTCTCCGGTACCTCATGACCAGAGGGGGTCCCCCTCCCATAGATGGCAGTATCAGCCGAAATCGATATGTTTCGGCCGAAACGTATCGGTTTCGGCCCATTCCGAAACAGTTTTGGACCTACTCACTGTAGCAGGTCCGAAACTAAAAAAAAACTTTTTTAATGATTTCGAACCGAAACCGACCGAAACTAGACCTGCTCACTATAATTTTTGCCTTTTTGAATGTTTTGAACCGGTTTCGGTTTCGGCCGAAACCAAAACCGAAATCAAAACCGATACGTTTCGGTTTCGGTCCTAGCCGAAACCGATATCAAAACCGGTACTGCCATCCTTGTCCCCTCCAGTCCACTTGTACCGGAGGGGGTCCCCTCCAGTGTTGCCTGGTTGGAGGGGATCCCCCTCCGGTCTTCCTACGATTTTCGAGAAAGAGGAGAGGGGCGGAGGGGGGGTGGCCCTGCTCCCTTGGGCTATAAAAGGGGCCTCCCATCCCTTTCAGGCCATTTTTTTATTGCTGGATTTCAGGCCGTAGCATGTGGAGAATTCCTCCTATGTCTGCTTTTGACCACTTTTGCTGCACGGGACAGCCGTCATGTGGGGAACAACACCCCAGTGCACCGAATTCGGTCTAAAGGACCTTAAAATTCCCTTTGTAGTCAATTTATCACGTGAGTGAGCAACTCCACTCTGCCCATCAACTATTTGATAAAACATTTCGTGCACAAAAGCATATGTAAATTTGTAAATAGTCCCATCTAGCAGGACCCTTAAAGGCACCCATGTGATGACGACGATTCCATGTCGTTTTATGGCCATCACATGGTGCATTTGAATTTTTTTACTTCTGAAAATTTCTGAAAATATTATAAATTGATTGTGAGCTTTGTGGGGTTCAACAGCCATCTATTGGTCATCATTGAATTGAACTAGCTTCAATTATCTCGAGAATATGACGGGACACTCGACCGGGGTTCACGAGGTTTGAAGATGACTCCCTGGGGTGACAGTGCTAGCTTTGTGCCATATTCCAACTATCACCGAGCCACCTTAACTTTATTTATCTCGATTAATTCGAGAAAAATAATGGGCTCAACACATACTATACATGAATGATGATAACAGAAATATTGAGAGGTAAGGTATTTTGAAATGCTAATTGCAATGTAACAACTGCACCTATCAGTTTAGATTTGTAGATGAAATTATGCATATTTGATAGCATGCAGAAATTGAAGACCACTCTGCGTGGTTTCTAAAACTTTCTGCTTCAAAATATGAAGGAATTAATAATAAATTGTTGGGGTTTTAGAAAAATATTGATTGCAAAATAACCACAGTATGACAGTATGTATCAATTTAGACATATACCTGAAATTAAGCATATTTGAGAGTCTGCAGAAAGTGAAAATCGTTCCACATGGTTTTTAAGACTTTTGACTTTAAAATATGAAGGAAACAATAGCTATGGATGATATTCTTTGGTGTTTCACAAATGGTAATACCTCAAATACATGATCAAGGGGACAGACAAAGGGTTGTCTGGACATTGTCCCAGGCAAAACTCCAGGATGTCCATACCACAGTCTATCAAGCCTGCACCACAATGGAGGCATCACCTATAAATAATAAGAAATGTCAGGATATCATTTTAAGATGCCATAAAGATGGACTCTTTGTTATATAGATGCCACACTAATAACAGATAATGAAGTTACATATCTGATAAAGATAATTAAAATAGCGAATTCTGTTCAAGCTGAACATGCCTTCTCAATTGAATCATATACTCCATTTTCATATGAAGTCAGAGGAAATCCCACCATCCCCTCCATCATTGTGTGCAACATCATTTATGGACCATTATCCTCCAGACATGCAACTAAATGTCTAATGCTTAGTCTTGTCAAAAATTCTTGCACTACCAACTGGGCAATTAACACATCAATCTACAAGCCGGAATCCAGATTCTTGGGAACATGGAGGTTCTGCTAATTTAAATTTAAGAAACAATAAAATAATTTATTTCATATGTACATGTGATGAATGCCTGTACACATTCTAGTTGTCTAGCATGTAGTGACTATTACACTGCCATCCTTATATCAAAGGAAGTCATACACTTGTTGGAAAAATGATAACATTCATGACCAGAGTAGCTCCCTAGACTTTCACAACTCACCAGAGTCCGGTTTGATAGAGATGCAATAGCTAGTGCTGTCCTTATTTGCTTCATCTGAAAATTTTAATAGGAAAAGATTATCCAAGCCCAAGGTTCACTACCTATTGATTGTAACATATTAAACTTGAAAAACAGCATCTCCTCTGTGCTGCATTGTCCTTAGATTCACACAAATGTGTTTGTACCTGGAAATTAACCAAAGAGAAATGATTCTCGACCGTATGTGCTCCATCAAGTAACAGGCTCTTAGGTATACGCGGCTTAAATGACAAGAAACCTCCTGTGATAGATCACATAAGCAAAATCAGGAATTCTCAGAAATGCTGACTAAAATGAAATGCATTGGGAAAAGGTAAACACTTTTATCATGGCTGAAGTGGTACCTAAGTCCACATGGATATTTACATTTAGGAACTGAACCTCGTGAAAGAGTTCTCTCCCCTTGTCTAAATAGCAAAGGATTCAGTTTCATGGTATTCACATTTCACAATCCAGTCCTTGCGAGAGTGTAAATGTCAGGTTTATGAGATAATTTTGGTGCAGCATTTGAATATTCAAACAATCACAGACAAATTAACAGCCAAGCAGGTCAAAGTTTGGGAAATCCAAACTTGTTATCATTTGTTTCATGATAGGAAATTTAAAGTGAAAGAGCATCAGAAAATTGGCCCCTTAGTGCTAAAGACATTAAAAAATGTCCTGTATATCATTCCATTCCAGGGTATAAATCTACATTTTTGAAAGCCAGGTAAGTAATGTCGCAAATAATAACTGACTAGAGATAGCTAAAAAATTGAAGAATTAGCAACTTCTGTCATTGTTGAATAAGCATGACGAATTTAATTGATTTATATGGAACACTATGCAATTGGAAGACAAGCATGTTGGCTAAGATGGAACTAAGATCCTACAGTCCAAAGTTGGTATTCTCCTGAAAGCTAAATGAACAATCGGGGTGATCATTTCAAATGGAGATTTAACTTGAAATTTAAAACAACGGCCATCAGCTTTTCTGGCAAGTCACATGGGATTGTCAATTCAAGTATGGAATCCAGGCAAGCCCATTTGCATGGATGGTGGACTGGACAGGGGACTTTTATGATCCCCATGTCCACCATAACAGTGACTATAATCAGCTGTCAAGTATGAATGGTGCCTAGCCGCCTAGAATTTTCTTTTTTCTTTTTCTTTTTTACAGTCCGCTGCCTGGGCATTGAAGGTGGGAGAGGACTGTATCACTACCCTATCTATCTATCTATAAGGCGTCTTGGTTGCCTCATGGACTCAACTAAAGTGCAAGGGGCCGGCCCAAGCCCCCAACCAAGCAAGGCCAGCCCCTATATTTCAAAAGTCCCAAGGTGCAAGTTCCACCTTTAGATTCACATTGAAGGTTTGCAAAGGAGGCAGTGGGAACCCATTCTCAAGGTGGCCCCTCATCTAGCTCATCCCCATTTCCTGATTCAGCCTTCTTAGTCTCAGATTGTTAGGCGTGAGCACTTGTGGCAGGAGCCGCATCAAATTTGGCTGGACTTCTTGTGGGTTTGGGTTGAACAGGCAAGATAAACAGGTGAGTTTAATCCCATATGGCAAAAACAAATTTTGAACATTTTATGGATTGAATCTGGTATGGGCTTGTTTATAAAACAAGCTCAACTGAAATGCATTGAGTATTTTAACAAGTCAGATTCAAATGGGGACCTTAGATAATCAGTTGAGTATGAGAAAAGTTTGAGCTTGATCCAAAATGGTTCAGTCGAGTCTGAGCAGAGTAATACTCAGCTTAGAGCTGCTCATTTCCACCCCCTAGATGCTGGCTGTTCCTGGGGCAGAGGAAAGGCTCTCTTGCTGCAGCAGATGCTTCATAGGGGCAACTGAGGTTCCTTGTGAAGGAGAAGCCGCCAACAAGGAGCGACAGTCAACAGGGAGACCAATGCCAATATGTTGCTAGAGAAACATGAGAAATTTCATGAAGATGGTTGGCAGCTGCGTGGATGGCCTGGCAGATGAAGTTCAGAAGTTCCAGGACATGAATCATTCTACATTACAGATAAATACCTGACAGAACAACATGATAGGAAGGCAACAAAAAGGTGGTAACCGATAGGAGGGTAAGAGAATTTGTTGCTGAGAACACTACTCCAGAGGGGTTTACAGGCAAGCCTAGGAACAGCTTGTAAGGGCAGTTGTCTGAGGTGTTAAAAGGGGTAACTTTCGATTGTGATGTTGGGTCTTGATGTCCTCTGGGTGTGCTGACTGGGTCTATATCAAGTGTGGCTGATCATTGTATTAATGGGGGTTTGGGGTATTCCTTTTGGTCTGCTTGTTCGGTTGAAATTCAGACATGTAAGGGGCGATTGGATACATCTACACAGGCGTATGCTCTTGCCGTTATATTTAGTGAATTGAGGTACCAGCAAAGTTTCCACAACATGGTGATTATGGAATGGCCGGTCCGTCAGGTGTCCTTCATGCCAAGTTGGTGCACAGGGAACTAAATTTTCTGGTCAACAGTTTAAACTCGCACAGTGAAGCAACATGGCCACTTCAACTTGAAAGAATTTGCAGAAAGGAGGGAAAAAAGAGGCAAGCTATTCACATGAATCTGAGTTCTTATGGATTATGAACTAAGCATAAAATGATAAAACAAAAATGATGCAGCCTAAATGCTTTCTCTCTGTATTCAAAACTGACAATATTTACATTAACATGTTACCCGGTGGATCGTAGTACTCTGGTGGATCATAGAAAACCATGCCTTCACGTAAACGGTGGCGCTTTCCTTCAGTACCAGCATACTGAAATGTAGTATGGACTGCATAAGGTTGCAATCTCAGCTGCTGATATTGTCCCTGTTCATGTGGTTGACAAGCATAGCTCCATTGGAATATGTTCAAATCAGTGTATCTTCTGGATGGAAGTTAAATTCATGCATGAAAAATGCAGTATGTGCCAGACAAGTTTACAAATGAAAAGTCTGATGTTATTCTTGTTCATGTAGTTAAGATGTATAATTGTATAGTAAGGTGTCTAAATTTGTATCTTGTATGGAGAAAATTTATTTTGTCATGCAAGTTTCCAGGAAGACAAACAAAGAGAACACAAAGCATATGTAATAAAGCCCTACCTGAACAAAGTATGTATGCCCACTGCAGAATATGCTTGCTGGCAAGATTCCCAGTTTGAGTGTCCCATCAAAAGTATAAACAAGATCAGTTTCTCTTTTAACAGGTGGACCATAGACTTTGCGAATGAGCTCATTAAAACCATTCTGATCCCATATCTTTTCATCGGAAAGGAGTAGATCCTTCCATGCTTTGGCAAGTCTTTTTGCAGGATCAGTAGGACGCCAATGGAATATTCCTATGTTAAAAGCAGCTGAAACTGTGAAGATATAAAAACTTATGTTAAGCAAAAGGGGGCATGGGATAATGCCAATGGAAGAATTTATGCAGCCTGAAGGTGCTCACCTAGGTCCCAAATTTCTAGACTGTCATCAGTGACTGTTGGGATCAGTTGATCACTTGAAGTAAGGATATCTGCTTCAGGGAAACGAGCAATATATGGAAGTGGATTCTGCTCCATTGTCAAAACAAGGGATCAAACCATGAAAAAAAAGCACGTGATCTAATACAGGTGAATCATTCTAAGAAAGTTAACCACACTTGAAGCAGGACATACTAGACAAACACCATGTCTACCTTCTGTTCTTAAAAAGAGTTGATGTAAGTATCTAACAGTGCCAATGAAAAGGATTAACTTATGGGCATTTGGGCCTGGCCAGCATGGGCCCATGCTTTGCCCGGGGGCCCAAACAAAAAACATTTGCCCCATCTAATAAAGGGCTGGGCGATGTGCCTCATAGGAGAGGGGGTCGAACCATACTGGAGGTGTTGGATTCTTTTATGGTAATGAGGGGTGCAAGCGAACCAATACACTTGACAAGTGGGTCAAGTTCAACTAGGGTAGTACTCGATTTCAGCTCATTTATTAAGATAAATGAGTGAAGTCAAAACAATGTTTCAAGCTTGTTTCATTAACGAGCTAAGCTTGAGCACCGACATACTTATCATTTAGGATCATGAACTACCTATATAGCCATTTTCATTTTTTTAGAATTATAAATAAACCAGTAGTAAATTAATTTGAAGTTTTTTTATTTTTTTTAAAACCCCTTGCTCTAAGCCAACAGTGTGTGGTTGGAACTACCAGGAGGCCCAGGTAAGGTTCTTGAGTCTGTGTGGGACTAATTTAGTCCCACATCAGAAGATCTCAAAGGCTCACAGCAGGGAAGCCTATTCAATGCTGTACACTTCTCTCTTTGGCCAATCTGTGGAGATGTCTACTTTAAGTGGGCTTAAGCCAATTGTCTCATGGTTTTGTGGACCATGGACTAGTAGTGCCTTTTGAGTTAATAAAAATTTTTATTTAAAATTAAGGGTTAATTTCATATATAATCTCCTTACATGCATATAAAAATTACCATCCTTAGTTGTCAACTATCATGTATACCATCGTCATTAACTAAAAATTTCAAAAATATCACTAAATGATGAAAATACCCCTAAAATCTGTGTGGGGAAGTTTGTGGTTGATATGACCGTTGGGTGTATTTTTGTCATTTAGTGGTATTTTTGAAATTTTCAGTTAATAACAATGACAAATGTGATATTTGACAACTAAAGATAGTAATTTTGACACTTTGTATGTAAGGAGGGTATATATGAGATTCACCCCAAATTCAAATATATTGAATTTTGGGTCAGTTCGACTTGTTTGCTAAATGAGCTGGGCCCATTTGGGCTCATAAGTTGGGCTCAAAATGAGCTCACAAGGTCTTTGCGAGCTGGGTTCATTTGAGCTTGCGAGTTAGGCTCAAACTCATCAAAAGTATATAAATGAGACTACTTTGAACAGCCACTTTAGACACTTGGATGAGTTTGAGCTCAATCTTAAGCGGCTGAGCTGAGTTCGAGCAGGACAATATTCAGCTTGGTTCGGCCCATCTGCACCCCTAATGGTAACAAGGTAGACCTTGCAGAGTTAGATGGCTGGGCCTGGGCTTGAACAGCCCTTGCCTACATAATGCAGGCTAGGCTTGGGCATGATGTTCAATGTCCTGGCCCAAGCAAACCTATTGAGTGCTATGCTTGGCCCAAGATGAGGTCAGCCTCACACATGGACACCCCTAGCAAGAGGAGATAGAGAACACAGTCACCACCCGCCATTAGTATTTGATGCAGAATCCTCAGTGTATATCGGGCATTTGGATCCACATATCTATGCAATCCATATCAGCTTTGTAAACATTTGAATTATTATGCTGTTAGTATAGATCACATTATATCTAAGAGAAGGTAATTCCATTGAATACAATTTTGCAAGATTCTTGTGAGATCTTGCCGAATTTCATTCTTGACAGGTTGTCAAGAGACAAATATGCTGAAACAGGCATGTTGCCTCTTTCATGTGTTTGACACTCAGCTGGTCAGTCCGGAGTAGTCCACTAGGCTTTTTAAAGCCCCCCACCCTCTACTCCTTTGCTTTCTAATCAAACCCAAGGTTTCCAAAACCTCAGGTTTCCACTCCCCCATGCAGTTGCTTGTCTCCATGGAGTTTGTTGGAGATCCTACCGCCGCCATGTTGACCTGATGCAAGTCATGCAATCAACAGAAGAAGAAGCAGGCGGAGAATGAGAAGGAACCTGGCTTGGCCATGCTGGCCATAGACTGGAATGGAACCTGTCGATGCCAGTCATAGCCAGAGGAGGAGGAGCATGCCGGTCCCGGGCATGCCCACCTTGAGCTTCTATTGACCATCGGAGTCCCCCTCCTTCTTGTCTCCATCTCTGCTCTGCATCCCTACTGCCGATGGTAAACCTCAAGCTTCCACCTGTGTTGACCTTGAATGAGGAAGTATCCATCATCGAGCACTACAGCCTGCAGCAGACTTCCTTTTTTCCAATTTTGCCCACTCCTCTTATTTTTTTTTCAGATTTTCCTTTCTGATTTTGTAATTGGGCAATCCTTCCACCTCTCCCATCCTTGCTGCCTCCCACTCTGCCCTAGTTGTTTTGCTTCCAAGTCGACCCCTTAATGTGTAGGCAATGGCTTTCCTGTCCGATGCCGCCCATAAAGCAAAGAAAAGCAATGAAGTGCAGCTTTTTCTTCTTTTTTTAGTTTTGGTTGTTCAACTGGGGACAGATGAAGTGGATTCTTTTTATTCATTTTCAGAGTCTCTTTTGTTATTTTTTTCTATTTGGGGCAGACACAGCTGTGCATTGCTGCTCTCCTCCTCTTTGTTGATCCCCCAGCTGCACTCCATCTCCTTGCTTTCCCCATTCACCAATAGTATAACAGGTGATTTCTTTTATAATTTTGTTTTTAAGAACTTTTTTATTTTAATCATTTTATTTGTTAGTTATTTTCAGAATAATTTTTTTAATTTAAATCTTGCCTCTGATGTTCTTTATTCTAACCATTCCATTTATTTAAATAAGTTTGCATTCCTAATTGTGTTTGTTTTTCTGTGTTTATACCTTGCTTCAAATGAGTTAGTTTGACATCCTTTACTTGTTCATTATTGTGTCAATTTTGTCTGTTTTTTTTTTCAAAAAAGATCATGGCTGTACCACCAATGTCATTAAGAAAATAAATAGAGGCAGTACAAAACCAGAGTGGAGAAAAGAGGTTCCTCTCACTCAATAAATAGAAAAGAACTCAAGACATTCCTAGAACTTCGATTTCCTTAGGCCACATATCTATGAAAGCACCCACAACATAACTATAAAACCCTGAGCAAATGTTCTCCACATAAATCTTACTTCCCTTAAAAATGTAGTCATTCCTTTTCCCTCCAAAAGCGCCAACAAACGCGTGAGGTGGTAGCAAGATCATTTTGCATCTAGTATTCTTTCCCATGCATATTAATCTTGTCATATTGAGTGGTTAAACAAAACACATTTAAATTTTCCATAAAAAGTATAATTTTAATCATGATCTCTGGCTGCACTCTGGATCTCCTGGTATTTCTGCGAGACATCTTATCTCCAAACCCCTGAAATGAAGCCAAGACCTGATCAAACATTCCTTGTGTACTTCAGCATTGAATTTTCCATAAAAATAAGAATCCAATGTGGAGATAACTTTGTCAAACATAACTCAACAGCTAGCCAACTGGAAATCTCCACTCAACAAGCATTAGGCTATATTTTCCCCTGCTCTTGGAGAAAGAAAGCTGATAAGTGGCATCAGCACTCTTGGTGATTGGCTCCAGAGACAAAAATAAGTAGATAACTAGGTATTCTAGTCTCTAGATGTGCCTGCTTCTCCATGGCATCTGTTGAAGCATTGGAGGGAGAGGAATGACCACATATCCCGGGGAAGTGCAACTTATGTTGAGAATATTTCTCTTCGGGTTTCTCCTTTATTTACCATGGTATAGATACATCTTATATATGTCTTTAGACGGTGGAGGAGGGCTATTTCTTCCGCATAGTGTAGCCCTTGTGGACGCGCTTTTCGTTTGATTTCTTATTCTTTTTATTTCTATTGTTTATTTATTGGCGTGCCAGTCACATATGTGACGATTTCATTGTGCGCTCGATCTGACTTCTAATCAGTCGATTGTGAGTGATCGTGTCTGGACCAAAAGTCCGTCATACCATAAAGATTATGACGTTAATTACGTCCTCCCTAAGAAGGACAACCCTTGATTAAACGCCAAAGTAAGAGGAGACCGATGGCAAAAGCCCAAATGAGAGCATGCTAATTTATCTGCAAGACATTGAGTAGACTGGATAAAGCGAGGGTATATCAGGTACGGAGCGAATCCGGCAGCATATCCCCATTATCTTGGACTATGTCAAGTGGGAATAGGAAACCATCCATGCAGCGGCAGGATGGAATCCGTGAAAGATCGGGTATATTAGACCCGGAATCTGAAGAGGGACCGATGTACCATGATACACCACATGGCGGTGCGATGTTTTGTTGATATCCCCCTTCGAGGGACCATCGGAGGACATGCAGTGGCAGAACTCCGTGGGCCAGCGGGGTTAGGAGAAAATACCGTAGTCACTCGATGTGATGTGGGCGAATTTCGGCAGCATATCCCCTTGTCTTGGATCATGCCAAGGAGAGATAGACCATCATCCACGGGATGCCGGGATGAAGGTCGAAAGAGAAGGGCACTAGGCCAGGGAACCCTGCTTGCTTTCGCAGCACCGGTTGATATTCCCTTGGAAACCACCGGAGCACATGCAGTGGCAGAGCTCCTTAGGTTCATAGGGTCACGGAGGAATCCGGATCGGGACCGGGTAATGTAGGGGAGACCATTCCCCGTTGATTTATCTCCTGAGGCATGCATGGTGACCTTTGGATATCCCTCAGACAGGTACAGGGGAGTGACCAAGAGTTGGACTGAGGTGGAAATGGAAATTCTTGGTGCGGGGCTCTGGTGGAACCTTCTCGGCACAGTTTTCACATAAAAGGGAGGGGTTCTCGGCACGAGGTTCCCGGCACGCTAAGGAGAAGATAAAGAAAGCTTCTCGGCACGAGGTTCCCGGCGTGCTAAGAAGAAGATAAGGAAAGCTTCTCGGCACGGGGTTCCCGGCGCGCTAAGAAGAAGGTAAAGAAAGCTTCTCGACACGCTAAGGAAAAGATAAAGAAAGCTTCTCGGCGCGAGGTTCCCGGCGCGCTAAGAAGAAGGTAAAGAAAGCTTCTCGGCACGAGGTTCCCGGCGTGCTAAGAAGAAGATAAGGAAAGCTTCTCGGCACGGGGTTCCCGGCGCGCTAAGAAGAAGGTAAAGAAAGCTTCTCGGCACGCTAAGGAAAAGATAAAGAAAGCTTCTCGGCACGAGGTTCCCGGCTCGCGAAGGAGAAGGTAAAGAAAGCTTCTCGGCACGAGGTTCCCGACGTGCTAAGAAGAAGATAAGGAAAGCTTCTCGGCACGGGGTTCCCGGCGCGCTAAGAAGAAGGTAAAGAAAGCTTCTCGGCACGAGGTTCCCGGCGTGCTAAGAAGAAGATAAGGAAAGCTTCTCGGCACGGGGTTCCCGGCGCGCTAAGAAGAAGGTAAAGAAAGCTTCTCGGCACGCTAAGGAAAAGATAAAGAAAGCTTCTCGGCACGAGGTTCCCGGCGCGCGAAGGAGAAGGTAAAGAAAGCTTCTCGGCACGAGGTTCCCGGCGTGCTAAGAAGAAGATAAGGAAAGCTTCTCGGCACGGGGTTCCCGGCGCGCTAAGAAGAAGGTAAAGAAAGCTTCTCGGCACGCTAAGGAAAAGATAAAGAAAGCTTCTCGGCACGAGGTTCCCGGCGGGCGAAGGACCCCGCCGGGAACTATTCATCGCGCCGAGGGATTCTGGCGCCGGGAAGGTAGGGATTTTGGGCGCCGGGAAGGTCTATGGGATTTTACGGTGCTCTGTTCTAGGGATTCTTTCTGGGATTCAGACAACGGCTGGGGGATTTAGGATGCAAATGAGGGGGGAGCCAAGGGCTTTGCTGGGGCAGTGCCAGGGAATCACTGGAAGGCAAAGTTTATGGAGGGATCGAGATCATCACCCGTTTAAAACCCTCTGGAGATATGTTTTCCTGTCGCCGGCCGTCCAGGGAAATCAAGGGATAACTGTCCCTGATTCCTGGGGCGACCTTGATGGCTTAAAAAAAGAAAACGAAATGAAAGATAGGAAGACTTCGTGGCGTAGGTATCACTGAAGGGGTGAGGGGACAGAGTCCAATAATCCATGGGAGTGAGGATTGGGACTCTTCCTTCATCGTTCCTCCAGGAAGGACAATCGGAGCGTAGAAACCCGAAGCATCCAAACGACCATTCAATACATTGGACAGCATTCATCCGAGAGAGACAGAGAAAGGAAGACTTCATCGTTTCACATTCAACTGAGCCATCATAGCACTATATCTCATCATCTCATTTCATCGCTTACATCATTTACAAGAAAAGCGGGAAGAAAGAAAGGAAAGCGCAGAAGCTATAGTATCTTCCCAGTAACAGAAGGACTTGAATGCCTTAAACGTAAACACGAATACATATAAAGAAGAAGAAAAGAAACGGGGGAGGGCGGAGCATTGACTCCTCTCCCTCCCCCTCACCTTCTCCTTCCTTCAACTTCAGCAGCAGCCTCTCTTCTCTTCGACCTCTCTTTGAAGTCTCTATCTATCTGATCCTCTCTTTTGTAAGTATCTATCTGTCTGTCTATCTCCCTATGTCCTCTCTTCTGTCTCTTCGATATGGAGGAAATGGGGCTTTTATAGGCACAACACCCCCCCTTCTCGGCTTGGCGTGGTCTCGGCGCGCTTCCTTGCAGCAAGGCTCCTCGGCGCGCCAACTATAGGAGACTCGTGCTTCACTTATGGTCACTCGGTGCCAAGGACTTTGGCCCATTTAGGAGCTTTAGTTATTTGGGCTCCCTTTTGTTAGTGGCATGAGCTGTCACAGTTACTGCATCTGTATTCGCATTCATTTGATCCTTTGCATCCATAGTGGGGGATAAGCAGCGTAGATCCCATTCTATAGTCATCAGAATATCCCGAAGCTATTCTTCATCAGTCACATGACTGTATGGGGATTGACATAGTTTTAATCAACACCATCGTCTGAACGACGGCAGTGCCGGACATCAGCTTGGCCGGAGAAGGCTTCAGCCGGGTGAGGTATTAGTAGTGACGGCTCTTCTTCAATTCTGACTTTGCAGGAATCCCTGGAATCTTCATCTCTGGTTTGATCTTCTCTTCGGTCCCATCTTTATTCTTGATTATATTTCAGGTGTCAACAAATGCCCCCCACATGTGGATGGCGTGAGCGCAGAATAAGCGGCACGGTGTCCGCAGGTGCATCATTTAGCATCTGAGAGTATCTTTCTCAGCCTTTCAATACTGGTTTTCTTTGATCTTCAGCCTGAAAGCTTTCCTGTAATGGCTTCAGTATATTTTTTCTTTGTTTTCCATATTTTCTAACAATTTCTGCTTCATTAATAGCTTCAGAGCGCATAGGGCCTGGTTCTCGGCGCACCACAACTTCCCGGCGCGGAGATAGATGGTTCTCGGTGCGCCTCAACCAAGGGAAGAGGCTTTTCGGCGCGCAGGAGTCCAACTGGACTTGATTGAAGGGATCCCGGCGCCATACTCATGGGCCCATTTAGGGCTTTTTTGATGTTTACATTCCTCTCATCAGCGGGCTTAAACCATCAAAGCTGTCCACCCTGCCTTTTCATCTATTTATCCCTTCAAGTCCATTAGAACAGGCGAAGGCCTCTTCATCAGTGAGTTAGTATAGTTTTCATTAGAACATTTTGGAGGCTCTCATCAGTCGGTAGACTATAATTTTCATCAGTACTACCACCTGGGCTATGACAACACCGGACATCAGCTCGACCGGAGAGGGATTCAGCCGGGTAGATAACTAATAGTGATGACTCTTCTTTTGTTCTGACTCTGCAGAAATGTCAAGGGTCTTCATTGCTGATTCTGGTTTCATCTCTATCTCTGCTCATATTTCATCTATCAACAAAATGCCCCCCACCTGCGGATGGCGTAAGCGCAGGTGCGTCACTTAGCATCTGAGAGTATCATTCTCAGCCTTTCAATACTGGTTTTCTTTGATCTTCAGCCTGATAGCTTTACTGCAATGGCTTCGAAGTCGCAGAAGGTAGAGTGCAAATCTGAGCTGGGGAAGATGAGCTCTATCCTTCAGGAGCGCCGAGGCCTACTGCAGTCTCTGACACAGCGGGAGCAGTTTATATGCAACCGGATAGCATTCTAGAAGCAGAACTGGCTGATCTCCGAGCTGAACTGCCGCAGATAATAACCTCTCAGCCACAGTTCGCAGAGGAAGTAGCTCTGTTGGAGGGGCAAGTGGCGTCTCTTCAGGACGAGTCTGCTCAGCTACAGGAGGAGGAGGCCCATCTACATGAGTTGGGGGCTACTCCGTATGTGGGTCTTCTGGCTTTCGAAGACATCTTCCGGTGCCAGTGAACATCTCTTCTTCTTCTTCTTCTTCTCTCTTTTTTTTTCTCTTTTGTAATACAATTCCCCCTCAGGGGCTCCTCTTGTACTCTTTTTCTTCTTTATATAGTGAAAAGGAATCTTTATGCTAGTCTTATGTGTGGCTGCTCTTCACTTATTGCATCACCATCACTTCATGATGATTCGGTTGCGGTTTTAGCAATCCTCATGCGGATAACCCATATTTAGCAGGAGAGCGTCCACCCCTTCAGAGAAAGGATGGGGAACTCGCTCCACCGCGTGACGGTATCCGGAGGGTGCTTAAACCGAATTTTGTAGGTAGTAGCGGATGTCTTTTTCGGCCATATGTGCCGCAAGGGAGGTTGTTTGCAGAAATGTGGATGAAAATGTTTTAGAGTATCATCCGGAACAGACGAATGGTCCATCCCGGGTAGGTTTCAAAGCCAGTCGGGGCAATGTGCCAGTCGACTAGTGACTGATTTTATCATCGATATTGGGTTTATATCGATGTAAAGAAGTTTTATAGGTTTCATCAGAATAGACATAAGGTCTAGACTGGGCAGACTTTATCGTAGGTGGGACATGAAAGGGTATGTGATTTTCATCAGGACAGACATAAAGTCTGAACTAGACAGGTTTTATCATTGATCGGGCAATGTGTCGGTCGATCAACAGTTGGTTTCATCATCGATATTGGGTTTATATCGATGCAAAGGAATTTCATAAGCTTCCTCAGAATAGACGTAAGGTCCAAACTGGATAAGGTTTTATCATTGATCAGGCAAGGTGCCGGTCGATCAATAGCTGATTTCATCATTGATATTGGGTTTATATCGATGCAAAGGAATTTCATAAGTTTCATCAGAATAGACGTAAGGTCTAAACTGGATAGGGTTTCATCGTTGATCGGGCAAGGTGCCGGTCGATCAATAGCTGGCTTCATCATCGATATTGGGTTTATATCGATGCAAGGAAGTTTAATAGGTTTCATCAGAATAGACGTAAGGTCTAAACTGGATAGGGTTTCATCATTGATCGGGCAAGGTGCCGGTCGATCAATAGTTGATTTTATCATCGATATTGGGTTTATATCAATGCAAAAGAATTTCATAAGTTTCATCAGAATAGACGTAAGGTCTAAACTGGATAGGGTTTCATCATTGATCGGGCAAGGTGCCGGTTGATCAATAGCTAGTTTCATCATCGATATTGGGTTTATATCGATGCAAAGGAATTTCATAGGTTTCATCAGAATAGACGTAAGGTCTAAACTGGATAGGGTTTCATCATTGATCGGGCAAGGTGCGGGTCGATCAATAGCTGGTTTCATCATCGATATTGGGTTTATATCAATGCAAAGGAATTTCATAAGTTTCATCAGAATAGACGTAAGGTCTAAACTGGATAGGGTTTCATCATTGATCGGGCAAGGTGCCGGTTGATCAATAGCTAGTTTCATCATCGATATTGGGTTTATATCGATGCAAAGGAATTTCATAGGTTTCATCAGAATAGACGTAAGGTCTAAACTGGATAGAGTTTCATCTTGATCGGGCAAGGTGCCGGTCGATCAATAGCTAGTTTCATCATCGATATTGGGTTTATATCAATGCAAAGGAATTTCATAAGTTTCATCAGAATAGACGTAAGGTCTAAACTGGATAGGGTTTCATCATTGATCGGGCAAGGTGCCGGCCGATCAATAGCTGGTTTCATAAGAGTGGTGATGGGTTTTATCGTCGGTGGGACTTTTGAAAGGGGCCTGGAGACTTTATCAGGGCAGACGTGAGGTCTGTCCTGCGAGGGTTTTATCGCTAGCCGGACAAAATGCCGAGCGACAAATGGAAGGCTTCTTGTGAATAGCGGGGGATGAAGGTAGCATGTCATTGGCATGAAATTTTTTTTTTAAATTACCACATTACTGACCCAAGCGCCCTTTCGGGTTTTCGCCGGAGCCAGCCCCCTCTTGCTTTTGCCCACGCACCCTTTCGGGTTTTCACGTGGCGGGGTACCCGATTTTGCCTGCAGTGCACTTTCGGGTTTTCACCACAGCTGGGTTTTGGCCCTTTTTGCCCTTGTTCAGAATGTCCGAACAAGTCTGGCGGAGCATCTCTATTTTTAGCCCCATTTTATCTTTCTTCTTTTTTTTTGGTTGCACTAGGACTTTGGCTTTACAAATTGTCAAACCACGTGCTCAACTTGTGTATGCTTCATCATTGATGTGGGTGTTAACATCAACGCAAGGGGTATGGGGTTTCATCGTTCACCCAGGCAGAAGGCCTGGGTCGACTTGAGTGTGTTTCGTGGCTTAGGCGCGAAGCCATTCGCCGGGAGCATGACTGTAATCGTTAATGTGGAGATTAACATTAACGCAAAGGAATGGGATTTCATCATCTATCCAGACGGAAGGTCCAGATTGACTCGAGGATGTGTGTAGCAGCTTAAGCACGAAGCCGCTTGCTGGAGATGCAGGTTTTATCGTTAATGTGGGGTTTTACATTAACGCAAAGGAATAGTATTTCATCATCTATCCAGACAGAAGGTCCGGATTGACTTAAAGAAATGTGTGTAGCAGCTTGGGCACGAAGCCGTTCGCTGGGGATGTAGATTTCATCGTTAATGTGGGGTTTAACATTAATGCAAAGGAATGGGATTTCATTATCTATCCAGACGGAAGATCCAGATTGATTTGGGGAAATATGTTGTGTTTTTTATCAGAGCAAACGGAAGGTCTACCCTGGATGGGTTTCAGCGTCGATAAGGCAATGTGCCGCTCCACCGGTAGCTGATTTCATCATCGGTATTGGGTTCATACCGATGCAAGGATTCCATGGGTTTCATTGGGACAGACGTAAGGTCTAAACCGGATAGGTTTCATCGTTGATCGGGCAGTGTGCCAATCGATCAATAGCAGGTTTCATCATCGGTATTGGGTTTATACCAATGCAAGGATTTCATAGGTTTCATCGGGATAGACGTAAGGTCTAAGCCGGCTAGGTTTCATCGTTGATCGGGCAGTGTGCCAATCGATCAATAGCAGGTTTTATCACGGTGAGACATATGATAGGTTTCGTCAGAATAGATGTAAGATCTAAACTGGATAGGTTTTACCGTGATGGGTCTCAGGACAGAAAGTGGAAGGGTTTTATCAGAACAGACGGAAGGTCTATTCCGAGATGGGCTTTAGCATTGATCGAGACGATATGCCTCATGACCAACGGGGTTTCATCATCGGTGGGACATGCGGTGGATGTGCTGCCGAAGGAGATTCATGAAGTGAACTTTTTGTGTTACCACATTACTGACCCAAGCGCCCTTTCGGGATTTCACCGGAGCCAGCCCCCTCTTGCTTTTGTCCACGCGCCCTTTCGGGTTTTCACGTGGCGGGGTACCCAATTTTGCCCGTAGCGCCCTTTCGGGTTTTCGCCACAGCCGGGTTGTTTGCCATTTTTGCACTCGTCCAAGATGTTTTGGACAAGTCCGGCGGGACACCTCTATTTTAAGCCCCATTTCTTATCTTTTTTTTTATCATTTCCCTTTTTGAACTTGTATAAGAGGAGGATATTGAGAGAGTCGACTAGGGCACAAGGCCTTGCGCCGAGAAAAGGCTTATTCGTTAGCAAGAAGGTAATGCTAGCGCAAAGGACAGATTTGAGCCGATTCGGGCGTAGGACCCGCATTGGCGATGTTATTTATTATATGCGAGCTCGGCCAAGGCAGAGTGCTGCTAAACTAAGGTGTGGGTAGCTCGATCAGGGTGGAGTACCACTAGACCAAGATAAGGGTAACTCGGTCAGAGCAGAGTGCCACTGGACCAAGGGGAGGGTAGCTCGATCTGGGCGGAGTGCCACTAAACTAAGGTAAAGGTAGCTCGGCCAGGGCGGAGTGCCACTAAACCAAGGTAAAGGTAGCTCGATCAGGGCGGAGTGCCACTAGACCAAGTTTGAGGTAGCTTGGTCAGGGCAGAGTGCCGCTAGACCAAGGTGGATAGAGCTCATCGAGGGCGGAGTGGCATTCATTGATGTGGGGTGAACATCAACGCAAAGGAGAGTAGGGCTTCATCATGCAATTCAGACGGAAGGTCTGAACTGAAGTTGGTGGACGGCGACTTTGGTATGAAGCTGTTCGCCGGGAACGAGGATCTTATCGTTGGTGTGGGATAGACATCAACGCAAAGGAGAGTGGTTTCATCGTCTACTCGGACGAAGGGTCTGAGTGACGTCGCTGTGTAGCAGCTCAAGGGGGGCCGTTCACTGGGAAATGTGTACATAAGTTTTACCGTTGATGTGGGGTAGACACAAACGCAAAGAAGGATGATATTTCTTCATGCAGTCCAGACGGAAGGTCTGAACTGATGCTGACTGATAGCAGCTTAGGCACGAAGCCGTTTGCCGGAGGGGTAGATTCACTTAACAGGGACGAAGGGTCCAAGTTAAAGGAGTAAGCCGACCGGTCTTGTTAATGATGACAAGGGCCGAAAGATTGTTGGACAGGATTTCCGGTGGGACTTTATGATGATCGTCCTTCTCGGAGTTTTATTAGGAGGGGTGAAAAAGGGAACTTTAAATTACCACATTACTGGCTTAAGCGCCCTTTCGGGTTTTCGCCGAAGCCAGCCCCCTCTTGCTTTTGCCCACGAGCCCTTTCGGGTTTTCACGTGGCGGGGTACCCAATTTTGCCCGTAGCGCCCTTTCGGGTTTTCGCCACAGCCGGATTGTTTGCCATTTTTGCACTCGTCCAAGATATCTTGGGCAAGTCCGGCGGGGCACCTCTATTTTAAGCCCCATTTTTTTTATCATTTTATCAGCACAAGGAAGAATAAGGTTTCATTATCTAATCCGGATAGAAGATCTGGATCGATGTTGGTATGTAGCAGCTCAGGCCTGAAGCCATTTGCCGAGAAGGTGGATGAGTTTTATCGTCGATGTGGGGTAAACACCAACGCAAATAAGAATAGGGCTTCATCATCTAATCTAGACGGAGGGTCCGAACTGATGTCGGTGTGTAGCAGCTTAGGCCTGAAACCGTTCGCCGAAAAGGTGGATGAGCTTTATCATCGATGTGGGGGAAACACCAACGCAAAGAAGAATAGGGTTTCATCATCTAATCCAGACGGAGGGTCCGAACTATGTTGGTATGTAGCAAAGGAGCGACCCTCCTGACTGTCATCAGCCTTCATTTATCTGTCCATTCGCCACTCCCCCAGCAAGCAGTGGTGCGACATGATAGAGTTTCAGATGTTTCCCATTGAGTGGCGGGAACTGAACTTCCCCTCGATGGTTGACAACCACGTAGGCTCCGCCCTCGTAGACCCTTTGGACTACATATGGACCCAGCCAGTTAGTAGCAAGTTTGCATTTTAGATTGGAAGCCATGACTTCCCTTTTCTTGACCATGACCAGGTCTCCTTTTTTGAATTCTCACCCTTTGACGAGCTTATTGAAGGCATTTGCCATGCGGGCTTGGTACATCTGGATATTCTTCTGTGCCTGAAGGCATTTTCCCTCCAGCTCAGCCAATTCTTCATATCTTCTTTCAGCATTTGTTTGTTCATCTCGGGCCAAACCGTATTGGACAGCAACCCTGAGCGACGGAACTTCCAGCTCGATAGGAACCAATGCCTCGGAGTCGCACACGAGTGAGAAGGGTGAGCAGCCTGTAGGGGTTTTGTAGACGGTACGATAGGCCCATAATGCTTCGTACATCTTTTCCCCCCAGTCCTTCTTGTGAGAGCTGACGATCTTTGCCAGGAGCGTACACAGAGTTTTATTGAATGCTTTAGCCAACCCATTTGCTTGCGGATTGTAAGGGGTAGAGGTCCTCCAATCAATTTTGTATTTCTCGGAGAGCCGATATATCTTCTGATTCTTAAAATGACTTCCATTATCAGAGATTATTCTGTTGGGAACACCAAACCAGAAAATAATATTCTGTTTGATAAATCTGGCGACCAGCTCGCCAGTTACTTCTCTGAGTGCTGTGGCTTCTGCCCATCTGGAGAAGTAATCTATTATAGCCAAGATGTACTTGTGTCCAGCTGAGGAGGTCGGCAAAGGACCGACCACATCAGTTCCCCATTGGGCAAATGGCCAGCTGGGAATTGTTGGGTGTAGTTGTACAGGAGGCCTCCTAGGCACAACAACATGCTCTTGGCACTTCTGACATGATTTCGCGAACTGACAACAGTCCTCGAACATAGTGGGCCAGTAGTACCCTAATTAATTGACCTCAATTTTCATCTTCGGTGCAGCCTGGTGTGCCCCGGCTGTCCCGCATGTATCTCTCTCATCACTTGCCAAGCTTCCTCTGTGGATAGGCAGCGAGCAAGATCTTTTTGCGAGCATCCGCCATTATTCGGAACAATGTCCCGCTTCTGCATTCATAGGAATCTTTGATTCTTAATAGTTTTATCCTTTCTTCCCGATTTCTGGGTAACTGCTGATGGAGAAACCATTGTATCAGATGCCGTCTCCAATCAGGCTGCTGTGCTTCTTCAGTTATATTGGACTTCACATTCTTCTAGGCAAGATTCCAGCATACTGGGAACTTGTCGCCGATTTATCACAACAATGTTGAGTGTTTCATCAGGTGGGACTGCTAGTGAGCTGGCTAGCTTTGCTAGGGCATCAGCTTGAGCATTATGCCCCCGGCCCACATGGTTGAGTCTTATATGGTGAAATCTTGCCATAAGGCGCATAGCTTTCTCATAGTAAGGGCTAAGTTCTGGCTTTCGCACTTCAAACTCCCCTTGCACTTGCTTTATTATCAACATTGAGTCGCCAAACACTTGAAGCATCTGAATTCCCATGCTGAGAGCGATCTGAAGACCGATTATCAAAGCTTCATACTCTGCTTCATTATTGGCACATGGCTTGTTTATGGAACACGAAGTGTGTACCACTTCTTCATCTGGTGACTTCAGAACAATGCCTGCCCCCGCTCGGACTCTGACCTGTCCAGTTGAGGTGGTTTCTGTTCTCCATGCCCCGTCGAAATATAGCTGCCACATAATCGGCTGAGCCTGGCAGGCTTCTAGAGTCTCATCATCAGGAAGCTCAGTTTCCAATGGAGCGTCTTCTGGTACAGGATGTTCTGCAAAGAAGCTAGCTACGGCCTGACCTTTTATCGCCCTTTGAGGCACATATATGATGTCAAACTCCATCAAGATTACAGCCCATTTGCCGAGTCGACCCTTGAGTGCTGGCTGAGTAAGTATATACTTGAATGGGTCTGCTGCAGATATTAATCTGATTTCATGGGACAGCATGTAGTGCCGGAGCTTTTTTTTGACAGCGAAGACCAGTGCCAGACAAGTCTTTTCTATAAAGGTATAGCTTTCTTCAGTCCTCATCAACCTTCTGCTGAGGTAATAAAGGGCCTGCTCTTTTCCTTCTTCGTTTGCCTGAGCTAGCATTGCCCCCAGCGAGCAATGAGTGGCTGCCATGTAAAGGATCAGAGGTTTGCTTTTAATTGGTGCCCCCAACACCGGGGGAATTTTCAGATATTCTTTCAGCTTTTCGAAAGCTTCTTGACATCCATCGTCCCAGAAGAACGGCACATCTTTCATCATCAGCTTGTGAAACGGGTGACACCGACCCGACAGATTTGAAATGAATCGGCGGATGTATGCCAACCGACCTTGCAGGGACCTCAGCTCGGACAGATTCCTTGGCAGAGGGAGCTCCTGGATAGCTTTGATCTCGGAAGGATCAATTTCAATGCCCCTATGCCGGACGATGAATCCGAGAAATTTCCCGCTGGACACGCCGAAGGCGCACTTCATGGGGTTCATTTTCAGCTCATATTTCCGCAACATTTGGAACACCACCCTCAGGTCCTGCAGATGGTCTTCTTTCTTTCTGGTCTTCACCACCAGGTCATCAACATAGCACTCCACTTTCTTGAAGAGCAAATCGTCAAAAAATTTTGTCATGGCTCTTTGGTAGGTAGCGCCGGCATTTTTAAGGCCGAACGGCATTCTTTTGTAGTGGAAAATTTTCCTTTGGAGTGCGGAATGCAGTGTGGACCCTGTCTTGCTTAGCAATCCAGATCTGATTATATCCGGACGAGCCGTCCATAAATGAAAGAGCTTCATGGCCTGGCCACCATCGACGACTTCAGGTAGAGCTTCTTGTAAGTCAACAAAGCCTCTCGGGATGCAGTCCTCTTCAGTTTCAGATCCTTCCAGTTCTTCAGGTGGGACGCTGGCTGATGTTGAACCATCATGTCCTGTGATAGCTGCTGGGTTTTCCATCAGGTTTTGTTCAGCCTGGCCTTGTAGTGTCATTGGCTCTGCTTGTGATTCCAAGGTGCAGACCTCGGGCTGCAGGGAATCTGCTGATACAGACTCTTCTGTCAGACTTTCCAGTTGTTGCATAGCTCGGACTTCCTCCAAGATGCGTTCGAACTCGAGACATTCCCTTGCTTCATCGGAAGTATGGTCTTCATCGGTCGTCCCCGTATCAAACTTGGCTTCAGTTTGGAAAATGTCCTCCTTAAAAGACAGCTCTTCCCAGCATCGGCAGGCTGCCATTTCATTCTGCTCCTCAGTGCCTTGCTGGCTGCCAGAGGTTTCATCACCAGTAACAGAGTGGTATATGATTTCTTCTTCCTCAGAGGGGTAGTTGTCATATCCTGCCTCAGAGGGGTCTTCATGTGAAAAGAAGGTGGAGACGACGTCCACCTCTGCTTCATAATACTCTTGCAGAGTATAGCCCAGCCCCGGGTGACGGGTGATTTTCTTCAGTTCTTTATTATTGCAGGGAGGATCCCAGAGTTCTTGAAATGCTTTCTTTTGATCAGCTGACTGTAACAGGGGCATCTGCATCTTGGAAAACATCTGCGTGACCCGTTGTGTAGTGTAGTCCAAGCCTGTGATTGGCACCATTCGGCTGGACAATTCTTCAGGGATCCGTCAGTCTTGATCATCCTCACTGGTAGGCTCCCCGGTGTAAAATATCATAGGAGGCTCGCAGAAGCGAGGAACCTCCATGGTCCTCAGTGGCAGCACCGTCTGGTATTCCAAGCTCGGAACGGGTTTGACCAACCCTTGCGGAATTCCGATCTGTGTGAGCTTTTCCTTCATCTTCTCATCGGCTTCCCCAGGGTAGATGTCCGGGGGTGCAACCCGAGCAAAGTCCCCGATCTGAGAAATATGGGAGACTTCATTTTTCTCCACATAGCCCGGAGGTGGTGGTGGAAGCCAGTCGTCTGCCTTTGACACTGTCTTTTTCTGGCCTGCAACGGCCTCTTTCTTTTTTTCTCAACTGAGAATTCTCTGTATAGAACGGAGCATCGAGCATATGACACTCGAAGACTTCAAAAGGGTGCAAATCTGCAAAGACCCTTTCTTCTTTACCATTGTGACAGTACTTGTTGCACTGATGCAATGTAGACGGTACTATCTGGTATTCATGCAGCCAGGGCCGCCCCAGCAGGGCCTTGGTATGTGGTGTTGGAGTTTATTACGTAGAATTGCACTGTGGTGGTGAAGTCCCCTAATGTGAGGTTGAATTCTGCCACCCCGATCGAAGTTTCGCACTTCTGGTTGAAACCCACTATCCTCATATTTTTCACCTTGGTGAGGTGCAGATCGAAATAGTACTTCTGATAAATCCGATATGGCATAATGTTCACAGCAGCCCCTGGGTCTATCAATATCTGACTCAATGGCTGACAGTTGAGATACCCCCTCATGTATAGGGGTCTGTTGTGATTGAGGTTAGGAACCAGCATATCTTCTTTTGTGAGTGTAATGGCTGGTCCCGAGTTAACCTCTGTCAGGAGAGCCTCATATTGAGATGGCGATTGCAGAGCATCAATAATAGCTTGGCGAGCTTCCTCGCTCGAGGAGAGAATTTCCCATATGGTGAACCTTGTAGGGAGCTTTTTCAACATCTTCATAATTCGGCTGCCCACATAGACATTAGATAGCCGCATTTCTTCCGCCCAGCGGGGCTTTGGAGGTTCATGGAGTGCTTGTGGCATTGACTGCCTATCTTTTGCTTCTTCTTTCTCAGAGACAGCTGAGGGGTTTTCACCCGGGAAATAGCCTCTGGTGCTGAGGAATGATCAGTGCCCATTTTGCCTTTTTCTTTGAGCACTAGGACAGGAGGTTGATGGTGCTTGCTGCCTTTATCGGTATCAACCTGTGCAGGTTTCTTGCCTTCCAGGATGGCCAGAAACTCGACAAATGATGGAGCTTCATTAGTTTTCTTTGCATCTGCATAGAGGCCTGTTGGAGGAGGAACTTCCGTGCCTCGGACTTCGGGTTCTGGCAGCTGGTAAGGCTGTTTTCCCTTGAAAATGATATTATGGTTGGCCGGAGGTTGGCGTCCCCATTTTCTCCAGAACGGGTAGCATGCACTGGGGCTAAAGCCTCGGCCTGATTGGCCTCCAGTGGTGGAGTAGAAGACTCCCCTTCCTCATCCTCGCCTGGCAGGGCGAACAGTATCGACAGAGTGTTGCATTGCACTGTCATCACCTTCTTTTTTTTGTTCCTTGACTTCTTCTTTCTTTGGGATCTTTCTTGGCTGGCTGGTGCCCTCAGAAGAGTTCAGCTTCAGCTTTCTCTTGTTCTTTTTCTGCTGTTTCTTCGACAGTCAGTCCTTCTAGCTGCTCCCAGAGGACATGATCCTTCACTAGTATCGGCTTAGGCTCAGACTGTTCATACTCATCTAGCTGATCAATATACTGCTGCATGCGCCTCACCTCGGGGCTTATTTTTTTTTATGGGCAGGTGGCGGAGGTTGCTTTCTCCGGTTGTGAGTAGGGATCCAGATAACTGGCGGTGACTCCGCGGTTAGCCATACCTGCTCTATTGCTGGCAGAGTTTGCTTCAGAGTAACACCCCGGATGGAGGCCCCTGGTGCTGTCTGGGCTGAGGGCTTTCTTCTGGTTTTAGCTGGCATTGTTTGCCACCCTATCTGTTCCTTAATTAGGGTAAGGAAGCAGGCCTCGTATATGCACCGGGTGCATTCTTCAGCAGCTTCTTCAGACGACAGCTGGTATAAAGAAATCATACTAGTGGCCAGCCTCAGCACCGGGGGCTCATAGGGTCGTGGAGGATCCACCAGGTGTTCCCCTAGTTGTAGCTCACCCTTCTTGATCATGCTTTCCATAACATCCTTGAAGACGTAGCAGTCTTCAATAGCATGTCCTAGTGCCCTGTGATAAGGATAAAACAGAGGATCATCTTTCTTAGCTGCATCATCGGGTCTTTTTGGCTCGGGCAATGTTACTTTGTTGTATTTGTATGCCCATTCAAACAGTGCCCGGGTCTTTTCTTTGGTGAATGAGTATGGCTTCCTCATCGTTTTTCTCAAAGAAACACCTTCTTTCCTCTCTATAGAACCTGCTGGTGGAGGGACAGCTGCTGTTTTGGCTTTTTCCTTCTGCTGGTCAAGAGTTCTGAAATCAACAGTGTGCGCTTCTGCTGGCGCTGATCGCCGCTCTGCAGCTTTTCCTTTCTGGACAGCAGGGATATTAGTTGCTGCGGGACGTTTAGACAAAAAGGTTTCAACCTCGGCTACTACATTATTGAGCCGGTCGAATGTCCTGACGTCTGCCCCGATCATCTTTTCAAGCACCTCCCTTCTAAGATTCTGCTTGCATATCTTGGACGGCATCTTCTTGATGGGGAGGTCGCCTGCATCTCATGGCCAAATCTCTCCATCTTTTGATGTAGTCTGATGCAGTCGCATCCTGCCTTTGCTTAGTGGAGTACAACTCGGCCACTGTGATTTCTCTTTCTGTAACATGAAATCTTTCACGGAATTTCCGCTGCATATCGGGCTAGTCAGCTATGGACCCGGCCGAGAGGCTAGAGTACCATTCAAAGGCCAACCCTGTGAGGGATGAGCCAAAGAACTTCAACAAATATGCTTCATCAGTGGCCAGGTCTCCCATCACTGTTGCATAATAGGCGATATGATCCCTGGGGGAGCCCTGTCCATTGAATTTTTTCAAACTTCGGAGGCTTACTGACGCCTGGGGGCAGTCTCCTAGCAGCATACTGCGGTGGATATGGTACCCGGTAGACATCAAAGGTTCCGAGGTCACCATCAGTCCTTTTCGTAAAGCTTCATTTCTATCATCTTTTCTATCATCAGTTTGTTTACCATAGCAGGGTCCACAGGTTCTGGAAAGAAATGTGCTTGTTGCTGTGTAAACGGGGTCGTCACGACCGTCGCATGCAGACTGGGTTGGACTGCTGGCAGGGTAGACTGCACTTGTGAAGCTGACGGCTGTACTATTTTCTGTTGCGGGAAGGGATGACATGGAGCCTTCCCGTGACTTGCTTGGTGTAAGATGAGAGGTATCACAGCTTCTGCGGAGTCGGAGATCTCCTTTGCTGGCTCAGCATGCTTGGACACAGGGGTTTGTTCACTCTTTTCACTCAGCTGTCTTTTAAGAGACTCAATCTCTTGTTGGTTTCTTCTGAACATCATCAGGATGGTTGGATCCAGAGGTGCAGCCATAGGCATTTCCTCTGTCACTTGACTGGAAGTTCCTTCAGCGGAGATCATTAGCGGCACATCTTCTTCTTCTGATATTATCACATTTATAGTTAAAGTGGCGATATCATGTAACTCTTCAGCTGCTGCGAGCTTTTCTTTTGCCGCCTGGCCTCGCCTTGTTACGGGCACAGACCTTTGAGCTAGTTTGATAATTTCTTCAGACTGGTCGGGCAAATCGCCATATCCTCCGGTGATTCCCGTCATGTTGCAGGCGAAGGTCTGGAATTTTCCTTTTTGTCTCCAGGCTTTTCTTTAGGAATGATCGGGGAAGGTTAACCTGTCAAACACAGACACTCTTTCCTTTTCTTCCTCCCTCTGAGGGACATCGTTCGAATATCCGGCCTTTCGGCCGTCTTCAAACTTATTGGAGCCCGAACACGAGACTCCTTGCATCATCTTCTCATTTTATCCTCCTTTTCTTCTTCGGCGCCCATGGCGTGGAGCAATCTTTGTTGCCCAAGGGATGAGTTCCCGAGGCAATGGAAGTAATCCTGGACTACTTTGCTTATCTCTTCTTGGTTGTGCCTCCGAGGATCGGCTTTGGGCAGCAACCTTTCTTGAGTCTTCGGCTGGTAGGCCAACCTTTCAACTTGAGCGGTCAAATAATCTCTTCTGGAGTATCGGAACACATCAGCCTGCCTGGCACAGGCCCTTGGTCTGTATGGAGCAGCAGCGGGGACGGCTTCTCCTGGCTCTTCTTTTCTCATTTGGATCTTCCTGCCCCCTGTCCTGGGGTGGATGACAACAGCATCTATTTCTCTCTTCGGGAACCTCCTGCCCCATGCTTTAGGGCGTATGACAGTAGTGTCTTCTTCCTCTTTCTATGTTCTTCTGCCCCCTCTCCTGGGGTGCATGACAGCAGCTTTTCTTTCCTCATTGGCCGGCGCCGGGCCCTGAACCCTCTTGGGTACCCAGACCTGTTTGAATCTTGCCGGCTTAGGCGCCAACGGCTTCTTTCCTTTTCTTTCCATATTGGCCCTTCTAGTGGCCAGCACTTGGAACTTGTTGTTGGTGCGGATTGATGGGATGACCCTGTCAGGCCGTGCATCTATGGGGCGGCCGTTGAGGTTCACCCTCATATTCCCGACCATCATTGTCTTTCCCGAGGCCGAAAGGCGACCTCCATCTGCAGCAAACCGGCTTCTCCGGTTGTTTCTTCTTCGCCTACCAGCAGTGGCAGGGGCAATAGTCTTCTTGTCCAGGTAATGGACAAGGCAAGAAACGACGGTAGGAGCAACCATCGTCTTCTTCTCTTCAGTTCTTGGTGCCACCGTGGCCTTTACCGTGGCGGTGTTTCCAGCTTTGTTGTCAACTTGCAGCAGGTCGACGAACACTAGGCCCAAGTAGTTGGGCAGACCCACCGCTGGAGGCATGGATCCGAACTCCATCGGTACCGCCAGGTACCCTCCGTGGATGAGGCCATCGACCACTTGCTTCCGAAGTGAACAGTGGTTAGTCTAATCTCCATTGAGGATCCTTCTGATAAATTTAACACACAGTTAGAATTTTGAGAGAGGCCGCCAGACCCCTTACTTTGGCGTAAAGATGAAGGGAGACCTCGTCCCACCGGGCGTGCCAGACATGTGGACGCGCTTTTCGTTTGATTTCTTATTCTTTTTATTTCTATTGTTTATTTATTGGCGTGCCAGTCACATATGTGACGATTTCATTGTGCGCTCGATCTGACTTCTAATCAGTCGATTGTGAGTGATCGTGTCTGGACCAAAAGTCCGTCATACCATAAAGGTTATGACGTTAATTACGTCCTCCCTAAGAAGGACAACCCTTGATTAAACGCCAAAGTAAGAGGAGACCGGCGGCAAAAGCCCAAATGAGAGCATGCTAATTTATCTGCAAGACATTGAGTAGACTAGATAAAGCGAGGGTATATCAGGTGCGGAGCAAATCGGCAGCATATCCCCATTATCTTGGACTATGCCAAGTGGGAATAGGAAACCATCCATGCAGCGGCAGGATGGAATCCGTGAAAGATCGGGTATCTTTGACCCGGAATCGAAGAGGGACCGATGTACCATGATACACCATATGCCGGTGCGATGTTTTGTTGATATCCCCCTTCGAGGGACCATCGGAGGACATGCAGTGGCAGAACTCCGTGGGCCAGCGGGGTTAGGAGAAAATACCGTAGTCACTCGGTGTGATGTGGGCGAATTTCGGCAGCATATCCCCTTGTCTTGGATCATGCCAAGGAGAGATAGACCATCATCCACGGATGCCTGGATGAAGGTCGAAAGAGAAGGGCACTAGGCCAGGGAACACTGCTTGCTTTCGCAGCACCGGTTGATATTCCCTTGGAAACCACCGGAGCACATGCAGTGGCAGAGCTCCTTAGGTTCATAGGGTCACAGAGGAATCCGGATCGGGACCGGGTAATGTAGGGGAGACCATTCCCCGTTGATTTATCTCCTGAGGCATGCATGGTGACCTTTGGATATCCCTCAGACAGGTACAGGGGAGTGACCAAGAGTTGGACTGAGGTGGAAATGGAAATTCTTGGTGCGGGGCTCTGGTGGAACCTTCTTGGCACAGTTTTCACATAAAAGGGAGGGGTTCTCGTCACGAGGTTCCCGCACGCTAAGGAGAAGATAAAGAAAGCTTCTCGGCACGAGGTTCCCGGCGTGCTAAGAAGAAGATAAGGAAAAGCTTCTCGCATGGGGTTCCTGGCGCGCTAAGAAGAAGGTAAAGAAAGCTTCTCGGCACGCTAAGGAAAAGATAAAGAAAGCTTCTCGCGCGAGGTTCCCGGCGCGCTAAGAAGAAGGTAAAGAAAGCTTCTCGGCACGAGGTTCCTGGCGTGCTAAGAAGAAGATAAGGAAAGCTTCTCGGCACGGGGTTCCCGGCGCACTAAGAAGAAGGTAAAGAAAGCTTCTCGGCACGCTAAGGAAAAGATAAAGAAAGCTTCTCGGCATGAGGTTCCCGGCGCACAGTAAGAAGAAGGTAAAGAAAGCTTCTCGGCACGCTAAGGAAATGATAAAGAAAGCTTCTCGGCGCGAGGTTCCCGGCGCGCTAAGAAGAAGGTAAAGAAAGCTTCTCGGCACGAGGTTCCCGGCGCGCTAAGAAGAAGGTAAAGAAAGCTTCTCGGCACGAGGTTCCCGGCGTGCGAAGGACCGCGCCGGGGACTATTCATCGCACCGAGGGATTCTGGCGCCGGGAAGGTAGGGATTTTGGGCGCCGGGAAGGTTTATGGGATTTTACGGTGCTCTGTTCTGGGGATTCTTTCTGGGATTCAGACAACGACTGGGGGATTTAGGATGCAAATGAGGGGGGAGCCAAGGGCTTTGCTGGGGCAGTGCCAGGGAATCACTGGAAGGCAAAGTTTATGGAGGGATCGAGATCATCACCCGTTTAAAACCCTCTGGAGATATATTTTTTCTGTCGCCGGCCGTCCAGGGAAATCAAGGGATAACTGTCCCTGATTCCTGGGGCGACCTTGATGGCTTAAAAAAAGAAAACGAAATGAAAGATAGGAAGACTTCGTGGCGTAGGTATCACTGAAGGGGTGAGGGGACAGAGTCCAATAATCCATGGGAGTGAGGATTGGGACTCTTCCTTCATCGTTCCTCCAGGAAGGACAATCGGAGCGTAGAAACCCGAAGCATCCAAACGACCATTCAATACATTGGACAGCATTCATCCGAGAGAGACAGAGAAAGGAAGACTTCATCGTTTCACATTCAACCGAGCCATCATAGCACTATATCTCATCATCTCATTTCATCGCTTACATCATTTACAAGAAAAGCGGGAAGAAAGAAAGGAAAGCGCAGAAGCTATAGTATCTTCCCAGTAACAGAAGGACTTGAATGCCTTAAACGTAAACACGAATACATATAAAGAAGAAGAAAAGAAATGGGGGAGGGCGGAGCATTGACTCCTCTCCCTCCCCCTCACCTTCTCCTTCCTTCAGCTTCAGCAGTAGCCTCTCTTCTCTTCTATCTTCTCTTCGACCTCTCTTTGAAGTCTCTATCTATCTGATCCTCTCTTTTGTAAGTATCTATCTGTCTGTCTATCTCCTCTCTTCTGTCAAGAGAAAGGGGGTTTTATAGCCCTTGCTCAATATCCTTTCGGCGGGCATATTTTGGCGCGCCCCAGTCGATGGGAGACTTCCCGGCGCGCAAGAGTCCAACCTCCCAGCGCCGGTTCTGGGCCTTGGTGAGGAGATCCCGGTGCCACACTTATGGGCCCATTTAGGGCTTTTAAATGTTTTCATTCCTCTTATCAGCAGGCTTAAGCTGTCAAAGCTGTGCATCTGCATTCGCATTCATTTGATCCTTTGCATCTATAGTGGGGGATAAGCAGCGTAGATCCCATTCTATAGTCATCAGGATATCCCGAAGCTATTCTTCATCAGTCACATGACTGTATGGGGATTGACATGGTTTTAATCAACACCATCGTCTGAACGACGGCAGTGCCGGACATCAGCTTGGCCGGAGAAGGCTTCAGCCGGGTGAGGTATTAGTAGTGACGGCTCTTCTTCAATTCTGACTTTGCAGGAATCCCTGGAATCTTCATCTCTGGTTTGATCTTCTCTTCGGTCCCATCTTTATTCTTGATTATATTTCAGGTGTCAACAGCCCTCTCTAAGGTATTCATCTTTTTCCTTCCTTTTCTCTGAGGTTGAGTAACCTCTCCTCACCTCTTCAATTGTACTATCTCTGTTTATTAAAAAAATTGGTGGTACCATCCACACCTTCTCGGGGGGGTGTGGGGGTGGAAATCTAGTCTCTATATGAGGTATTTTTTCATTGTATGAATTTCAAATGGCATCATAGGATACGGACTCTATTGAACATACCATTCAAAATGATAAACCAGCTGAAAGAATTGACAGCACACACAGAATAAACATTTTGTTTCATGGAGCTTAACAGATGTACCTTGCATATTGAGAGGCTATAAACAACCCAAGCTTGAAATGTCTAGTTGTTTTTTTTAAGAAAACATGTAGAATTTACTGAAATTTGAAGTGCTTATCAACTCAAATCTCACAAGTCACAACGATCCCAAAAGAGGACATATCAAATGTGCCATTTCAGGAACAGGTTTTGCATATTATTTTATAGGACTCACTACAGAGTAGATGGAGACAAAAAACTTAGGGAAACAAACCAACAAAGGGAGAAAAAAAGGCCTAGTAGAAGTAGAGAGAACACTAAGTTGAGTGAATAGGCTCTTTCCAATAGGAAATAAATTTTGAGAAACGGCAGTTATTTGTAACGAATAACGTGAAAAATTCAAGTCAACAAATCCAAAATGAGATTATACCTTCAACCAAACCATGTCTGTATCACAAACCAGCAGTTCATACCCGAAGGTAAGGAGTGCATTTATTAGAAAAACTTTCTCTCTTCCCATTTTATGGAATTCACGGGACCCCCAACCAACATCAATTGTCTCCGTGTTACTCCCCATGTCATAAACAGGCACTCCTTTCCAATATAATGCTTCCAAAAGTTTGATGTCCATTGCCCCTGTTGAAACAATTCTGGACATTTCAAATTTATCCAACACTATTGCAGGGGTAGTTACTTCAGTGTAATGTTGAGAAATAACTTCTGACATAACAGCATAGATTTGCAGCAGAAATAGCATTACCCACAAGAAGATTGGTGACATTGATATCTGTCAAGTGCTTCACCCAATTCAAGATAAAATCCATGAAAGCATAGTTTCCAAATGTCACAATAAGTACATTGTCTTTCACCCTGTACTTTGCCACTTCTTTTGTCAACCTGAATGAGTCCATAGGGGGCATTTCTGAACCAGCAGGTGGGGCATCCCATATATCCCTTGTCCATATGTTTGCAGAATGTGACTGAGGGGCTGAAAAATGTTTTACTGGTTCGGTACCAGAGTCTACAGTTGGATTCCTAGTTGAACTGGAGGGATTGGCAGAAACCCGTGGACTAAATGAGTCTAAATCTGGAAAGAAATATTCAAATGAAAGATGAATTGTCAGTCACTAGAATTTAAAGAGTTTGCATCAGTGAAAGAGTGATTTAAAACATCATTCAGATCCGAACAGTTCACATTAAACAAACTTTTTATTTTCCCTTGATGAGCGTTCATGTTAATGAATTCCATTTCGTCAGAATAAAAGAGAAACGCCAGTTGGATGGTGGTGGAGCTGCTGCTCTATGTGTATGCTTCGTAATTTGGTCTCATATGAATATATTGCAAGAAATAGCACTTTTGGTAATGGAGGTAACACTGCAATTTGGTTTCATATGAATATATTGCAAGAAATAGCACTTTTGGTAATGGAGGCAACACTGGAATTAAGTGGAAGATACGAAGATAAACGCCAAAGGAGATGGTGAGATGGTGGTTGGCAGCAAAAGGGAGAAGAAGAAGTCATTTCTTCTTCCTTGAACATGATTTCCTCCTTGGAGGTAGAAACAAGCCCAATCACGATTAGAAGGAAAAGAAGCCTGACTATCTGAAAGTATATTTTCATTCTCAAAGGGAATTCAGACTTTTTTCATGTGAAATGTGAGCCCAACGACCAAGATCACATCATTTCACATAAGAAAAAAAAACTTGGGCATTGATTCTGCAAACGAATGTGAGAGGATAAGCACATCACAAATGGCACCAGCAGTTAGTGATGGAGAGAGCAATGACGGAAGCATGAGAAAGAGGGAGAGAGAGATAGAGAGAACACCAGAAGGAGCTAGGAAAGGAAGCATTTTGAAGAGAAATTGCCAGCGGTTCTAAGAAGCAGAAGGGAAGGAAAAGATTGAGAACCACGCTGCTAAGTGTGCGCCCCCGCCCCCCCCGCCCCCCGACAGAGGTGCACTACTCGGGGAGATGTAAGAAAAGTAGAAGCAATTGGGCCAGATAGACCACTCTCACAAATTGTTGAGGCAAAAAAGGAACCTTTTTTTTTTCAGAGGAATTGTGCATGATATTATTATTATTATTGTTGGGTTAACAATTCGAAACACACCGGAGACCGGCAGCGGAGGCGACGGCGCCGACCAGGTGAGGAGGGTGGAGGAGTAGAAGGAGGAGAGGATGAAGAAGCCGGAGAAGACAATTCCGGCGGCGACGGCTGCGTAGACCGCCAGGAAAAGGGGCTTCCCGCACCACCCCGCCCGCTCCTGCCACCAGTTCCCCATCTCAATCTACTCTGCCACCGGGAGGAGCCGATCCCTTTGCCCCGATTCCATCATTCCATGACGAGGGAAGGAGGGAGAGGCGAGACAAGACAAGGCGAGGCAAGGGAGCCGAAAACGGTCGCCGGTCGCTACCTTCTCCCCCTTCAACTTTATTAAATAAATTTATTTATTTTATATGATACCTCAAAATTAAACAACCCGTTAAAATACCATGATCAGTTTAGTGCCACGGGTATTACGTCATTGTTAGTTTAATGTGGTAGCTTTGCTTTGAACCCAACCCCCCCCCCCCCCCAAAAAAAAAAAAAACTGCTGGCTGCAAACTCTATTCGTGCGTGTAACCTCCCCCCCCCCCTCCACCAATAGATTATATATCCTCATTATATCTAGCCTATTGTTTGTCATATATATTATTAACCAGCTGAAATTAAAAACCAGATTATTAGTTACTTGAGTTAAAGATATTCATTATTTATGTTCTAAAACTCTGAAAATTCCTATTCCTATTTATCGAGTATAAAAACCTGAAAATCAGTTATGTTTAGTGAATATAAAGCTAGATCTCCCAAAACTATTTCTGCTCGTTGAAATAATTGTTTCTATTTATAAAAAAATAATTAGTTTTGTTTGCTGAAAATTAAATCTTTAAAATTATTTAAAATTATTTATGTTTACCGAAAATAATGTTCTGAAAATCATTTTTGCTTGCTCACTATAATTATTTATGTTCACTGAATATATATATATAATCTTGAAATATTATTTCTGTTTGTTGAAAACATGCTGGGAAAAATATCCTGATTATAAAGACTAGGGTTTTTTTGCATGAAAATCATTGTTAAAAGTGAATTTGTAAAAAAATCATTCCTAAACATATATTAATAGGTATATCACTTACTTAATTCAAATAGTGCATAAATGCCATTTAAGTGTAATTTTTTTACAAGTTGTTAGTAAAAAGAAGCGATATGCATGCAAATAAATATGACATTTTTACAAAATTCAGATTACATAGTGATATATCTACTAATACATTTTTAAGAATGATTTTTTTACAAATTCACTTTTAACAATGGTTTCCATGCAAAAAACCCTAAAGACTATTAACTTGTTGAAAATAACCCTTTTTGTTTTCATTCTATAAAAAATAAATGTGTTTTATTATTAATGAAATTGATTAGATATTTTGTGCTAGTTCTAAAATTAAATAAATATGTAATTACTACAATTGTATAGTTCTCGACAAAAATGATCTTTTCATATTTTATAAATATTTTTTACAAATAAAATATTATTATAAATAAATTTATAGAAAAAGCTATTCTTACAAATATATTAATATGCATATCATTGCTTCAAATTAAATAGTGTATAAATATCATGTAAAATTATCGAGCACTGTTTTTTCATAAGTTTTTGTGAAAAGAAGTGACATATCTGTAGTATATTTATATATATAATTTAATTTTACGTAATGATACGTTTTTTATGAATGATTTTTTAAATTTTAATTATAATAATAGTTTATTTGTGGCAATCTATTTTATAAATCCCCTCCTTTTTATGGCTACTTTTATAATCAATAAACACTTAGTCTCAAATTTGAAAATTTAGATGCGCAGATTTTAAGAGGTGACAAAATCAAATACATATCCAATAACTTGCGGGGAAAGGCTCCTATGACTACTTGTAATATTTTAAATATATTTTTTTCTAAACAAAATAACTCGACACTTCAAGAATATTTAAATTAAGTTTTATATGTTTTCACGTGGAGTTACTATTCAAACATAAAAATACTTGAAATTAAAAGTAAAAAAACTAAGCTCAATACTATAGACACTAACTTTATTGATTACGCTGTAAACAAAATGATAAGCTGATGAATATGTGTATCATACAATATTTGGTTAATACGATGTTATCTTATATTTATATGTTGATGATATCTTGTTTTTTTATTCTAACGTGCATATTTTAGTTGATATTATATTAATGGAAAAATCTATGCGTGTGCATGCAAACAAATGTTGTTAAGCACTGGAAAGTGCGACACAAATATACGAGGGAAAAAAATAAAGTAACAATTGATTGCTTTAAATTATGTGAAATCAAAGAAAAATCGTATATATGTGTTCACAAAAGATTTATTTAGAATTGTGATTCTAGATACGTCGAGAGAATGTGATTGAGTTTCTAAAAGACAAAGTTATCATGGTAATAATCGAGTCTCACGAAGATTCAATGGATATAAAGGTAGAAACAAACTTGATTGATAACTATTTGGAGCACATATATATTTTGCTTACATCCCCATGTCACAAGTGTTCGTATAAAAGTAAGAGGTTAGAGTGCCTTTATCTTCTTAACGAATCAAAGATCCCAGAGATGTGGTGGTACCTTACTCACACACTTTGAAGAATTCACGGATATGTGTAGAGTCGTGAGGCCGCGACTATGAGACGTGGGTTATTTTTCTAAAACATACATGACATATCTGTGCAAGATCATTAATAGCCCAATCTGCATATAATATCGATTAAGTTATATTACGTGTGAATTTGAGAAAGTTTGAACCATAACTCCATAAGACATGGTTCAAAATATAGTCCACTGAGCATTCTTCTAAATAATATTAGATGTCATTAAGTCAAATTTCAAACCGAAAGTTATTTTCACCTATTACATAATATAAGAGACTCATCAAACTGTTTAATATGTTTTATTTCTTTAATTTAATAATTTTAAAATTTTCAAATCATATGAAAGATTGTTAATTATGACACTTTTATTGAAATGATTTAAAACCTTCCCCACATGTCGTCGAGACGTATGTGTCCGTCGTGGACATAATGTTTGTCCATTTGTAAATGGATGCGACATGTATTCACACGACGAGTTTCTCCCCTATATAGACACATCTTAATCATTTCTAAAAAATTATAGGACCGAGTGTTATCTTATTTTCTTTCTTATTATTCCTTGTGTTTTTGCTCTGCGACTTTTTCTTTTTATGTTGAGTTTTTTAAAGTAAATTTGTAAAAAATTTATTCGAAGACGTGACGAGGAGAGAGAGGAAATCGTTGCATCTAGATCTATTCATTGTGTGATAATAAAATTTTTTATTTTGACGGCTATTTGTTAGATCTAATAAATTATATTGTTAAAATATTTAGTTATTTAAATATAATTATTTATTATTTATTATTATTTTTATAGACACAATTTTCAGATGTCTTCACTGAGATATTACTCTCATATGTTGCATCTACCACTCTCATGTCGGACGTCACCATTTGTCCACACAAAATTCATCTAAAGGTTCTCCTTGCATTAATTGGTACGTGGTGAGTCTGCTTTCTTATCGCATTTCCACGTAAAAATAAAAAAACAGATTTATTTGTTTCAAAAATATATGTATATATAATAAATAGGAAAAAAAGAAGAGAAGAGATAGTTTATATTATATATATATGTATGGATATATATAATCCCTTCACCAGAGTTGGGAATATCGTCGAGTCGCGAGAGAGAGAGAGAGAGAGAGAGCGAGCGAGCGAGAGAGAACGGTGCAAAGGGGTTTCACCGGCAGTGGTGGTGGGGAACCGAGAGCAGATGAGGGTAGCGGCGGCTCATCAGGCGCTGCAGCAGCTTCTGGTGAGGCGGCCATGCGTCGCCGCAGCTCTGCTCCCCCTTGGTCGCCCCGTCCAGCTCCGCCGTCCTCTCTCCTCCTCCCCCGGCACGACCATCTCCTTCCGCTCCACCCTCACGGCTGGCGCCCACCGCCTCTTCGTTTTTCCGGCCGGGACCCACGGGCGCAGGCGCTTCTCCGATAGCGTGGGCGTGCGGGCCGCGCAGGTGAACGATCCAGGCGCCATAGACTCCCCGTTGATGCAGGCCATGGAGAAGAAGGTACAACCCTTTTTTTCTGTTCCCTCCCTCTCCCCCTCCCCTCCCTTCAATTGCTCGTATTGCTATGCAAGTCATCTTGTTTCTCGTGGAGAACTGCACATTACTCATAATAAGATCCATCCTTGGTGATTGGGTTTACCGAAAGGAGGGGGAAAAAGGAGTAAACTTTCCTAGTTTAATTAGCCAAGGTTTGATGAACCCCCTGTGTAGATGACGTAGGATGGAGAATGCATTCATAAAGTGGAGGAGAAAGGGAAACGCTGGAGCCTGGAGGTCTCAGTTTGGCACACATGAAGCTACAAGTCCAAATGGTTTCACAGAAGGTTGCTTCTCCAGTGACTGCGGAAGCTACCCGTTAGGATTCTGACCCAGGCACGGGCAGATGTGCTGCTCCACCCCCTCTCCATGCTCTCATTATCTGGGAAGGGATTGCATTGCAGGATGATGGGAGAAAAATTGCCTTTGAGGGGCATCAACCTCCAGGGTGAGGGAAAAAAAAGGAAACAGAGAGGAAGAAGACAGAACCAACAGGAGTTTTATTCAAATGAGGCTAGACACTCCACCTGTGGGGCTTCTGACTCTACTTATAGGAAAGCTTCATCCACAACCCAGGAAGTATCTCAGAAATCATGGACTAATCCACCAACCAAGAAAGCTGTGAGGATAGTCGCAGCAAACTAACAAACCAGAGGACCCAAAACAGAGTCCCATATCGGTTCATGTCAGCTACCAGCCAAACTGGGGTAGGTAACCATTTCAGCTGCTGCTGTTGAAAGTGAGAAGACTGTAACAAACTTTGCACAGTAAGTGTGAGATGCATCTTCAACTGCAAGATATTGTCACTGGATAAGGAGATGACATTCTCGTTATTTCACTTCACCATCCTGCGGCCCGCAAGCTTGTCCAGAGATTTTTCGTAGGTCAAAATGGAATCCGCAAGTGTTAGAGGATGAACAGGATGAATGCCATGGGAGGGCTAGATTTGAAAGACATGGAATACCTGGTGTGAGTGAGCAGTGGGTGGCAAGTCCAGATGGTAGGCAAACTCGTGAATGTGTTGTAAAACTTGATATGGCCCATTAAAATGTGTACTAAGCTTCTGATTTCTTGCCAAACCTGGGAGCCTTGGTCAAAGGATTGCACTTTTTGGGCTATTGGCTATAGTAGAAGACAAGCAGGTCCCAAGCAACAGTTTAAAGCTTCAGATTATCCATTTGATTTTGGATGATAGGTTGAACTAAGCTTCAGTTGAATTCCTTGCACCCTAAGTGGTTCCTCCTACAAGATGCTTGTAAAAATGGCATTGCAGTCAGCAAGTGACAATTGACTATGGCAGGGCATGGAGCTTGACCACATGCCAAAATTCATGTGTAATTGAAAGGGCAGTAAGTGGATGCTTGAGAAAAGTAAAACATCCATATTTTGATGGGTGATCAACCACCTCAGGATAAGAGATTTGGAGTAAGGTGTTGGCTGACCCTTAACAAAATCCATGGTAGTGGCATGCTAATTGCGACAAGGGATGGGTAAGACTGTAACAACTCAGCTGGCAGAAGTTTTGGACTTGCAGAATGGACAAATGTCGCATTGCTTGATATAGTCATCCATGTCCTGTTCCAAGTGAATCTTTCTTTAATGCGGTGCTGGGTTTTTTGGAAGTCAGAGAGGCTAGCAGTAAGTGAATTATGTAAGTCACATGCAACTTGTTTGAAAGAGCGGAATGAGGTGGCAATAAAATTTTCCTTCAATAATATAAGGAACCTCCATTGAAATTATAATGTGTTAGATTAAGAAGGCCCTTATTGCACTGATCAACCAATTCTAAAAAATGGCGATGGTTTTGATAAGCAAGCTGAGTCACATGAAACCATCTAGGTTCAAGGGTAGTGATAGTATGAGCTTGTTAGTAATTGGGTTGCTGGGACAGGCCATTGGCTGCTTGGTTATGATGGTTAGCGCTACATTTGAGCTGAAAATCAAATTCCAATGCTTGTTGAGGACTTGCTGTTGTAGTAGAACGCAAACAATTGTGGTCTGTGACTCTGTGCAACTAGTGACCTGTTCCTCAAAAGATATGGCTGCCACTACCCACCAGGTGAGAGGTAAAGAAGCCTCATTGGCATCTTAAAACCGGGTGGCTAATTCTGTGCAACCCAGTGTCTCTCTCTCTCTGAAAGGCTGGCTGAGTCTGCTGCTCTAGTTTCTCTTCTAAAATCTTCACAGGAGGACAGGAGCTCTTTTGTTTGCCTGGCATTGACCTTTGCAGTCTTGGGGCAGGTGAGGAAAGCCCTAAATAAATTTTACATCAAACCCAGGGTTTACATGTCACCACTGCCACTTGCTCAGAATTAGGTTCTTACTCAGAGTATAAGGGATTATATTAATAACCCTAGCTTACTTTACTAGGATGTTCTTCCCTCAATCCCTACATGCATATCTGTTTGTTATGCACTGTGATGGAATCAGAATTTAGATTTTAGAGACTGTTGAAACCCTAGAAAAAGATTACAGTTCAACTCACAGGTTGCATTTGACATAGCTTGCCAAGAGTGCCATGAGATTCTTCAAAATCGAAGACCCAAAGTTAATCTCTGGATCTTCAACCAATTCTGCTCATGATTTAGGTGCTGGTAAACCACTAGATGGCAGAGGATCACCATTGAAGTGGAGTGACAGTGTGATGCCTTGTGATCTTTTGCATATGGTCAAATGCAAAAGATTAGTTCGCCTTGTACTTGCAAGCAATAGGCTCTTCTGATCCATCGCAAGAGGGAAGTTGAATTCTTTAGCTTGAGTCTTTGAAGAGGCAAAATCAGGTTCCCGCATACCATCAACTGGACATGGATGATTCCCTGTGGATTCAAGTGCAGTAGCCTGACAAAGAGCTCTAGCAACCTCCTGGATGTCTGATTTGATCTCTGCCTGGAGTGCTTCAAACATTTGATGGATTAATGGTGAGTTCTGGAGACATGGGTGTCAATGAAGAAATGCTTGGAGTGGTGTTTAACACAAGGAAATAAATAAATAAGTAAATATTTATCCTTTGAAGAAGAAAATGCACATTCGTGGTTATTTAGGTAGCAGGTGTACTATTATTTCTGCGAACTTAGGTTTATCAGACGATTAGGGTTCGGGTACGAGACATTTCCCCGTCGACCATAGTCGATGTTTATTTACATCGGCGTAAAGTCCGAATACCCTTGATTAACTATCAAAGAAAATATTTTTTCGGCCTCCACAATATTAGTTGTGATATTGGGGGTTTTATCTAACAGATTTGATCAAGGAGATCACCCATTAGAGATACACATTTGCAGGAGAAAACTAAATATTTCATTCTTTGGATTCATCCTTACAAAATACATGAAATCGCGATTACATAATCGGGTCATTTGATTTACATGTGATCTAAATTTCACCATCAGAGTAGGCTGTTGAATCTCTCTTTTTTTTGATATGCATTTGCAATTTTGGACCCATCATGGGCATCTCTGCAATTTTTCACTTTTGGTGGTATTTCTGCAATTTGTCCATTTTCGGGGTATTTCTGCAATTGTCCCGTCATTGGGGGTATTTATGCAATTTGTCTAGACTAAGGATATTTTGGTAATATCTGGACCGAACAGGGGTTTTTGTATAATCTTGGCAATAGGCGCAAGTCCCTCATTGGGGAAAACCCATTGACCAAAGACTCTCGGGAGATTGCTTCCCCTTCTCGAGCTCTCATGAGTTGGGGTCCAGCTTCGCGTGTCCACCAGTGCAACCCCGGTCAGGTCGCGGGGGTCAAGGGGGCAGCGCTCCTTGCGGGGTGTTTTTGGGGGGCGGAGCCCCCTGGAAGAAATTTGTTTATGATCCCTCTCCAAGGAGTGGCATGACCCGATGTTCATAGACAATTAAGATTTTGGTTGTATAGGACCCTTTGCTCGGAGGCAATCAAGATTTTAATTGTACATGACCCTTAGCTCACAGGCGATTAGGGTTTTGATGGTACATACCCTTTGTTCACAGGCAATTAGGGTTTTGATTGTGCATGATCCCTTGGCTCATAAGCAATTAGGGTTACACAAGTGTCTTGATCATATCTAGGGTGTTTGCATAACCATATCGCCGGATTTTAAAGATTTCTCCACATAGGGAGATTTTCTCTAGATTACAAAATTCATAAAAGGGTCGTGATGCACATGGAGTTTGTAGCATACCCTCACAACACAACCACAGCCACCACACGAGCACAAAACTCAGGGAGATGGGCCTTCAAAAGAAACACAAGCACCAAACACTCTCTCTCTGTCTGCGCTCTTCTGTGTGTCCTTCCGTTCTCCAAATGGACCTCACTGGGGGTATTTATAGAGTCTCGAAGGACTCTAGCGGTTACACCCTCTACCCGGGCCAAAACATGGGATTTTGGGAGTGGATCTGGGGCAAAATCCCATGTGGGGGGTGGACCCGGTCCAAATCCCCCATATGGGGGTGGAACCGGGGCAAAACCCTCATATGGGGGTTGGACCCGGTCCAAATTCCCCATTTGGGGGTGGACCCGGTCCAAACCCCCCATATGGGGATGGAACCGGTCCAAACCCCCCATATGGGGGTGGACCCATGTCGTCACTACCCCCTTTGCTCCAAATTGGGTTAATTTCCCTCTTAATTAAAGGGTTGTTATTGTTGCTGCTAACAATTTTGTTTGCTGCCTAAATTTGGTCTGCTGCGGTTGCAGCTGTTGTATACTGCTGTTGCCATTGGGCTGCTGCTACAACCATTTTTCTTAGCTATTGATGCTGCTTCTGTCAGTTGCTGCTACACTAGTCTGCAGCTATTTTTGCTAGTTGTCACTGTTAATTCTGTTAGCTGCTGCCTTCAAACTGTTGCTGCTGCTGCTGCCATTGTCTTTGAGCTGCTGCTGTTGTGTTGCTGTAGCTGCTATTGAATTGTTGGAGCTGCTGCTGCACTCTTGCTTCAATAACAGCCTTTGGGCTTAAACATCCTTCTGGAGAATGTGCACAGATAGGTTTTGAGCATCCACTAAACTTCCTATTATCAGCATTTTCAGCAAAATGACCAAGACCATAACCCTTGGGAATTCACAAGGATGTTTAATTTCTGAAGTAAGTGGATTATAGGAAGGACAGATGCCTATTTGTGGGATCAAACCACTATTATCAGTTATTCTTGTGTTGCAGTCTACCTTATTGGGAAAACTGATAGACCCAGACTTTCTTAAAAAAAAAAATTGTCCCTATGAAATCTGATTGCTACTAAGGTCCATAACCATACTATCCAAAGATAGCATGTTGGCTTCTTCCATTCATCTCTCATCAAACCTTGACCTGGCTCTGGAATTAACAGATGGTTGAGGTGTCCATACATTCTCCATTTCAAAAACACCATGATTGTCTTGATTCATCATGGATTCACTGGAACTTGGACCTCCCATGTTCCAGCTGCTCAAGTTCTTTGTTTCATAGTTAAACACATTCCTGTATGACATATTTGGCTCAATTTGTGATAGCAAATAGTCTGATGTGTTCTGGGCATCACCTAGATTTAGCACATCATTTCAGCAAACTTGCTGATGAAGGGAAGAGCTGTTGAATCAGATGCATGGTCAAAAAACATATTTTGTAAACTTAAGTATGTCCAGGTACTAGAGATACAGCAAGAGTCACTTGTCCAGTTGATATGTTTCTACCCCAAATGATGTAAAAACATGTGAAATCTGTGGATGCCCCCTCCCTTGCTTTTTTTTTTTTTTTGAATCCATGGGCTAATAAGGTGGACCCGGGATAGAAAAACCCCCCTAGGGGTTAGAACCGGGCCAAACCCCCTTGGAGAGGGGTTGACCTGGGGCAAACCCCCCAAGGGGGGGTGGACCCGGGGCAAACCCCCCCAAGGGGAGGGTGGACTCGGGGCAAACCCCCAAGGGGGTGGACCCGGGGTAAAACCCCCCTTTTGGGGGGTGAACTTAGGGCAAACCCCCAAGAGGGGGGTGGACCCACGCTAAACCCCCCTTTTGGGGGTGGACCCGGGGCAAAACCCCCCTTGGGGGGTGGACCCGACAGGGTTGGCAGTATCGGCCGATACCGATACGTTTCGGCCGAAAAGTATCGGTTTCGGTCTTAACTGATCCGAAAACGGACCTGCTCACTGTAGCAGGTCTGAGCAGGTCCGAAACTTAAAAAAAAGGGTTTCGGGCGAAACCTGTATCGGTTTCGCCCGAAACTTACATGTTTCGGTCCGAAACCCGACGGTTTCGGCCGAAACCCACGTCTCCCTCAGATCTGAGGGAGAAAACCGTGCCCTACTGCTGCTGCTGCCCCTGTTGCTGCTGCTAGCCTGCTGCTGCACTACTGCTGCTGCTCCTGGGCGGCCCAGGCTGCCAGCTGTCACCCTGCTGTTGTTGCTCTTGCCGGCCCAACTGCCACCCTGTTGTTGTGCGGTTGCTGCTGCGAAGAAGGTGCAGAGGTATTTGGTTATTTTGTTGAGGTTAATTTAGGGTTTTGTCTGTTTCGATTTGGTTAGGCTCAATTGAAGCTCAATTAAACTTCATTGAAGATTTTGGGGTTGGAGCATGCGGGCAATTAAATTTTTCCAAGGGTGATTAATGGTTAATTGCTAATTAAGCCGTAATTAGTCCATACAAATTGTGACTTTTGTCTAATTTGGTTTGCTTACGCTCAATTAAAGCTCAATTGAGCTTCATTGAAGATTTTGGGGTGGGAGCATGCGGGTAATTAAAATTTTTCAAGGGTGATTAAGAGTTAATTGCTAATTAAGCCCTAATTAGTCTATAAAAATTGGGGGCTTTTGTCTAATTCGATTAGCTTACGCTCAATTGAAGCTCAATTAAGCTTCATTGAAGATTTTGGGGTGGGAGCATGTGGGTAATTGATAATCTATGGTTAATTGATAATTAAGGGTTAAGTTTTTAACTATACTTATAGCTTTTTGTGTGTGAATGTCTTAATACAACATCATGTCTAGACGTGAACAAAGTCGGGAGCAGCAAGGGCAGGAGGATCCGGGGTGGGCCCACCTCTCTTTAGTTGATGCTGGGAGAAGAAAAGTGAAATGCAATTATTGTGACAAGAAGATACATGGCGGAATTACTAGAGGAAAATAACATTTGGCAGCGGTAAGAGGAGAGGTGAAACAATGTGACAGATGTCCTCGAGAGGTCCGAGAACAAATGCGCCAGTGCCTTCTGGGCAAAAAGGAGAGGATGCAACAAAGGGTTGAAGACGATACTGAAATTGCTGAGGAGATTTCAGGCAGAAGGGTTAGGAGGGGTGATGATGAAGAAGGCACTGAGGATTCAGATCCAGAGCTGACTGAAGCAAGGGAGCGTGAACAAGCCGCTCGAAGGAAAGGGAAGGCATCCATAGGTTCAGGGACCTACGAAAGTACAGCTACACGTCCTGACATTGGTGCTTCCCCACAGATGTAGAGAACAGGCCCCATGGACAGCTATCTCTACAGAAGGCGCCATGCTACACAACCTAAAATCAAGTCTGCATTGAGAGGGGTAAAAAAATCAGCAGAAGTTACAGGGCATGCATTTAAAAGTATCTGCAAATGGTTTTTTCATGCAGGTGTCCCTGCACATGCAGCTGAAAGCGAATATTTCCAACCTATGCTGGATGCCATAGCAGATGTTGACCCTGGTTTGAAGGCCCCATCACGTCGAGACATATACGGGCGTGGCCTTGAGGGAGAGGTTGAGGAGCTCCATGATTGGGTTGAAAGCTTTAAGCATATATGGATGGAGAGAGGATGCACTATTATGTGTGATGGTTGGACTGGTATCACGAAGAAGTCCATGATTAATTTTTTGGTCTATTGCATCGAAGGTACAATATTTGTAAAATCTGTAGATGCATCAAACTATAAAAATGTCAATTATTTGTTTCATTTGATGGATAAGATGGTAGACCAAATTGGAGAGGACAATGTTGTCCAAGTAGTGACTGATAATGAAGCTAGTTATAAGGCTGCAAGGAAGAAATTGATGCAGAAGCGCAGTCACTTATACTGGCTCTCATGTGTTGCACATTGTCTAGATTTGATTCTGGAAGACATTGGGAGGGACGATCATGTGAAGAAGACAGTTGAAAGGGCACAAAGGATTACCCAGTATATTTATGGCCATCCTAGGATATTGAACATGTTCATGGAGCATGCAAGTGGGGGGCGAGATATCATCCGTGCAGGGCCAACCAGATTTGCTTCAAATTTCATTTCTTTGGAGTCTTTGTACAGGTATAAGATTGATCTCAATTCTTAATACTTGATCATTATAGATATGTAACATTATTTGATTGAATATTTCATTTATTTGCACAAATATAAGAATGAGCTGAAAACTTTCATGTACCACAATGCCCTGCGGGAATACATCGACAAGTCTAATGTTGATGCTCAGATGGAATATTTGGATGTCTCCCACATCGTGGACGACAACAAATTCTGGGGCAGGGTCTCACGATACATGAAAGTAGTCACCCCCCTCGTGAAGGTCTTAAGAATGGTGGATGACGATGAGAAGAATGATATGGGATATCTGCATGAGGCCATGGACTGTGCCAAAATGGAGTTGCAGGAATCTCTTCTCAAAGACTATGCAAAGTGGTGGAAAATTATTGATCATAGATGGGACACCACATTACACCATGACTTACATGCAGCTGGTGAGTGATTATTTGTATTGATACATTATTGTTTAGGTTATTTTATATGTAACATTTAGTTAATTATACACAAATGTAGGTTATTTCCTCAACCTTAGATTTATGTACAATGCCAATGCACATGTTGATGACGAGGTGCTCCAAGGGACTTGAAAAGTCATTGGTCGTTTATCGAGGACACCAGAAAAGAGGCTTCAGGCGGAAATAGAGGTTGGCCTTTTTGATTTCATGAATAAGAGGTATAGAATTTACTTAAGTAGTTATGCTAATCTATTACTTTATTTTTGTAGATGAACTACTATAGAATGAGAACTGGGACGTATTCTGACTCCCAATTGCAATACGCAGTGGGAAGAGTGAGCCCATGTATGAGGTTATCTTTGTGCTTTCTTTGCAATTACATCACGGAGAATTGATTTTTATTTACAACTTATAGTTATTTGTTTATGGTTGGTGGAATAGCTGACTGGTGGGTAATAGTGAATAATAGAGATTTGGGCAGTTCAACATTGGCTTTCATTGCAATTAGGGTGTTGAGTCAAACCACATCAGCAAGTCAATGTGAAAGAAATTGGAGCACGTTCAGCTTTATACACTCAAAGGTTCGCAATCGGCTAAAGGCTGAACGGTTAGACAAATTAGTTTACTGCCACTACAATATGAGGTTGAGAATAAAAAATTTGAAGTTGAGACAACAGCTGCGGGACAAACGCGTCGCTGAAGGTGCCACTGTAGAAATTGCTGTGGATGCCTTATTTGATGATGATAATCCCTTGCAGTCTTGGGTGGAGACACGAGTGCAGGTTGATGAGCCCGTTTTTGGTATTGGTGATACAACATGGGCATAGGGCATACTAGATGAAGATGAGGCAAGAGATCTCGAATTCAGAAGAAAAACAAAGAGTGCCAGAGATACTCATGCGCACCAGAGAAGGGACCCACCTGGGGTTGTTGATGACACTGAGGAGCAGCATGATTTTCAGCCAGTTAGACACTCAAACTCAGATAGCAGGCCAATCACTCCTAGAATGGGCAAGCCACCTGCATCCTTAAGAAGAAGTACATTAGTGCATGGGCTTACTGAGAGGACAAGTGTTGTTGCTCGAGAGGACCCGACAATTGAGCAGTTGAAGCAGATTTATGTGAGACACACGCCAAGGGCATGAGGATTCATGTCAAGGGTGGCTAAAGAAATCACACCAAAACAAAAAAAAGCATTCCCAAAGGCCAAAAGGCGATTGGTTTCTGATGGTGATGATGATGATCCCAGTGCAGCTGCAGGTGTTACAAGTGCTACTACTGGCGGTGTTGGCGGTGCTGGTGGTCCTTCCTCCTTCCTCCTTCGGGCTGCTGTTGTGGATCGTCCGACCTGTGCTGCCACTGTAGAGGTAAATTTTGTGGAGGTAAATTTAGAGTTTTTTATGTTTTGTGTTTTTTTGGTTGAGTTGTTGAAAATGTTTTTGTTGTAGGTTAAATGTTGTGTTTTAGGTTAATTTAAAACCATGATTAACTTTTTAACACTTCTAATTAAACCCTAATTAGAAGTTTAAATTTGGGGCTTTTCTTTAATTAGGTTTAGTAAGGGTCAATTAGGGCTCAATTAAGTTTCATTGACTAATTTGAAGCGGGAGCATGTTGGTAATTAATTCATTCGGAGGGTGATTAAGGGTTAATTGCTAATTAAGGGTTAATTAGTTCATAAAAATTGGGGCTTTTGTCTAAATCGATTTGTTTAGACTCAATTAAGCTTCATTGAAGATTTTGGGGTGGGATCATGCTGGTAGTTGATTTTTTTCAAGGGTGATTAAGGGTTAAATGATAATTAAGGGTTAATTAGTTCATAAAATTTGGGGGTTTTGTCTAATTCGGTTTGCTTAGGCTCAATTGAAGTTTAATTAAGCTTCATTGAATAATTTGGGGTGGGATCATGCTCGTAATTAATCCTTTTGAAGCGTGATTAAGGGTTAATTGTTAATTAAGGGTTTAAGTTTTTAATTGTACTTATAACTTTTTGTGTATGAATGTCTTAATGCAGCATCATGCCTAGACGTCAAGAAACACAGGAGCACGAAGGGCGGGAGGATCGGGGGTGGGCCCACCTATCCTTAGTTGATGCTAAGAGAAGAAAGGTGAAATGCAATTATTGTGGTAGGGAGATATATGGCGGAATCACTAGAGGAAAGTAATATTTGGCAGGGGTAAGAGGAGAGGTGAGACAATGCGACCACTGTCCCCGAGAGGTGCGAGAAGAGATGCGGCAATGTCTTTTGGGCAAAAAGGAGAGGATGCAACAAAGGGCTGAGGATGAGGCTGAAATTGCTGAGGAGATTTCTGGAAGAAGGGTTAGGAGAGATGATGAGGAGGAAGGTACTGAGGATTTTGATCCAGAGCTGACTGAAGTAAGGGAGCGTGAACAAGCCGCTCGAAGGAAAGGGAAGGGACCCATGGATTCAGGGACCTACGAGAGTACAGCTGCACGATGTTCTGACATTGGTGCTGCCCCACATACGCAGAGAACAGGTCCCCATGGACAGCTATCTCCACATAAGGCCCCAGGCTACACAACCTAAAATGAAGTCTGCATTGAGAGGGGTCAAAAATCAGCAGAAGTTGCAGGGCATGCATTTAAAAGTATCTGCAAATGATTTTTTCATGCAGGTGTCCCTGCACATGCAGCTTCAAGTGAATATTTCCAACCTATGATAGATGCCACAACAGATGCTGGCCCTGGCTTGAAGGCCCCCTCACGTCGAGACATATACGGGCGTGGTCTTGAGGGAGAGGTTGAGGAGCTCCATCATTGGGTTGAAAGCTTCAAGCATATATGAGTGGAGAGAGGATGCACTATCATGTGTGATGGTTGGACTGGTACCACGAAGAAGTCCATGATAATTTTTTTGGTTTATTGCATCGAAGGTACAGTATTTGTGAAATCAGTTGATGCATCAAGTTATGAAAATAATGCAAATTATTTGTTTCATTTGATGGATGACATGGTAGAACAAATTGGAGAGGAGACTGTTGTGCAAGTGGTGACTGATAATGAAGCCAGATACAAAGTTGCAGGGAAGAAACTGATGCAGAAGCGCATTCATTTATATTGGCTCCCATGTGCATCACATTGTCTGGATCTGATGTGAAGAAGACAATTGACAAGGCACAAAAAGTCACACAGTATATCTATGGCCATCCTAGGATACTGAATATGTTCAGGGCGCATGCCAGTGGAGGGCGAGATATCATCCGTGCAGGCCCAACCATATTTGCTTCCAATTTTATTTCTTTGGAGTCTTTGTACAGGTATAAGATTGATCTCAATTCTTAATACTTTATCCTTACTGATATGTAACAATATTTGATTCAAATTTCATTTATTTGCACAGGTATAAGAATGAGCTGAAAGTTTTCATGTACCACAATGCCCTGCGGGAATACATCGACAAGGGCAATGTTGATGCTCAGATGGATTATTTGGATGTCTGTCACATCGTGGACGACAACAAATTCTTGGACAGGGTGTCACGGTACTTGAAAGTAGTCACACCCCTCGTGAAGGTCCTAAGAATGGTGGATGGCGATGAGAAGAATGATATGGGCTATCTGTACGAGGCCATGGACCGTGCCACATTGGAGTTACAGGATTCCCTTCCCAGACATTATGCAAAATGGTGAAAAAATATTGACCAGAGATGGGACAACACATTACACCACGACTTACATGCAGCTGGTGAGTGATTAATTGTACTGAAATTGGGATAATATCTTTATGTTATTTTATATATAACATTTAGTTAATTATACACAAATGCAGGTTATTTCCTCAACCCTCGATTTATGTATGATGCCGATACACATGTTGATGGCGAGATGTTCCAAGGGACTTTAAAAGTCATTGGTCTTTTATCGAGGACACCAGAAAAGAGACTACAGGCCGAAGTAGAGGTTGACCTTTATTTGATTTTATCAATAACATGTATAGAATTTATTTAAGTAGTTATGTTAATGTATTATTTTATGTTTGTAGATGAACAATTATAGAATGAGGACTGGGACATATTCTGACAACCAATTGCAATACGCTGTGGGAAGAGTGAGCCCAGGTATATTTTATTTTTTTGATTTCTTAACCTGAATATGTATTTCTACAACTTATATGCATTTGTTTATGGTTGGTGGAACAGTTGACTGGTGGATAATGGTGAATAATAGAGATTTGGCCAGTTCTGCATTGGCTTTCATTGCAATTAGGGTGCTCAGTCAAACAACATCGGCAAGTCAATGTGAAAGAAATTGGAGCACGTTCAGCCTTGTACACTCAACGGTTCGCAATCGGCTAAAGGCTGAACGGTTAGAAAAATTGGTTTACTGTCATTACAATATGAGACTGAGAATAAAGAACATGAAGATAAGACAAATGCTGAGGGACAAACGCGTCGCTGAGGATGGCAGTGCAGAAATTGATGTGGATGCCTTATTTGACGATGATAATCCCTTGCAGTCTTGGGTGGAGACACGAGAGCAGGTTGATGAGTCCGTATTTGATATTGATGATACAACATGGGCAGAGGGCATACTAGATGAAGATGAGCCAAGAGATCCCGAATTCAGAAGAAAATCAAAGAGGGCCAGAGATACTCATGCGCACCAGAGAAGGGACCCACCTGGGGTTGTTGATGACACTGAGGAGCAGCATGATTTTCAGCTAGCTAGACACTCAGACTCAGATAGCAGGCCAATCACTCCTAGAATGGGCAAGCCACCTGCATCCTTAAGAAGAAGTACATTAGTGCGTGGGCAAACTGAGAGAACAAATGTTGCTGCTCGAGGACCCGACAATTGAGCAGTTGAAGCAGATTTATTTGAGACACACGTCAAGGGGAACATGATTCATGTCAAGGGTGATTGAAGAAAGCACACCGAAACAGAAAAAAGCAGCCCCAAAGGCCAAAAGGCGACTGGCCAGTGATGGTGGTGGTGATGATGATGATGATGATGATGATGATCCTAGTGCAGCTGCAGGTGCTACAGGTGTTGCAGGTGCTACTACTGGCGGTGGGGATGTCGGTGGTCCTTCCTCCTTCCACGCAGACATAGACAGAGGATACAGTCAGGGTGAGCGATGACATGATTCACAGAGTCAATATGGGCATCCATCAGGTTATGGAGGTGGCCAACAGGAGGCAGCCATTTATGGGTGAGGTCATGAACCAGCATTCCAGTTCCATCCACATCCGACTAGTTTCTCTTCTCTTCCTCAAGATTCTTATGCTGATACTGGATTCCAATCAAGCCAACCAAACACTCCAAGAGGGATCCAAAGAGAGATGCAGGACTTGGCTATCTCATTGTTTGGTTATAGTGAATATAGACTATACATGCAACCTTCTTATGGGTATGAACATGAAAATTCAGACGATGAGGGAGAAGGTTCTTCTAATTATTATCCATATTAATACATCATAATTTAGGTAAGGATCACGTTTGTTGTACAGTTTGAACCTATTTCATTTTTAATATGTACTCAATATTTGTTTAATAACTTCAATGCTTGAATCCATTAGTCTTTATGTGTAATGTAATTAATCCAATTTCTTTACAATGTATGTGTAATGAATTTTTTTATTTTTTATGTGATTATTTATATTTTTCTGATTTTTTCTATTTTTTACATATTTTTTTGAATTTTTTATAGCCTTTTCAATGGGTTTCGGCCGAAACCGAAACCGAAACCGAGTGGTTTCGGTTTCGGACTCGGCCGAAACCGAGTCCGAAACCGATACTGACAACTTTGGGACCCGGGGGAAACCCCCCAAAAGAGGGAGAAAAAGGATGGCTGCCCCTATATATATATATATGTTCGTTTATTTATTATTGATCAATTTTTGGCTTTAACTAGTGGGCAGTGGGATTCTGATGCAGGTGCTGGTGGAAGTGCTTCCCCAACTATTGTAGGAATAGATTGGGTTGCAAGAGGGTGGGAGAATGATGCACTTGAGGGGCATCAACTCCAGGTTGAGGAAAGAAGAGAAGAAAACAGAGGGGAAAAATATAGGGCCAAGAAGAGGATTTTTATTCAAATGAGGCTAGATGCTCCATTCATTGGTCTTCCAGTTCTATTTATTGGGAAGTCCCACCCATCAACCAGGGAATCTTCCAGAGTTCAGTCAAGGAAATGAGACTAAAGTGGGATGGAACATTACATGACAAACGCTGACAGATGAATGCACCTGCCAAGCGAGCTGTGAGGATAGTTGATAGGATCCAAATCGGGGTTCCATTCGGATGCTAACAAAACAAATGATCCAGAGCAGAGTTCCATTGGGATACTTCCTGAACCAGTTTAGGTCAGCTAGCTGCCAATCTGTAGTAGGTAACTGTTTTAATGGTGAGAGATCATCTGCTATTGTTGATATCAAAGAGACGGCTGTGTGGCTTTTTTTTTGACGAAGACTGAATGGAGTGTTTGTTTCCTCCAGGGCCATGCATGTTTTTACAGGGGGTAGTTAGTATGCTCATGGACCAAAGGCAGAAAAAGGAGGGGGGAGGAGCAGTGGTGTGTTTAGTTTGGGAGAAAGGAAAATAAAGATCTGGGTGGTGCCGATGGATATGTGCATTGGATGTTGACTTTCAATTGGATTTTGCAGATCTAGTTTGTAGATTTGTTTGACTTTTTCTCGAACAAATTTTCACTTGGATAGAGGCACGTGGCATGGATGCACACACACCAAGGATATGGAGGATGAAGTAATTTTAAAAGTATAGCAGGAAATGCACAAGTTAGGCATTAAACAGATGGGAAAATGGAATTACCCACTTTCAAAAAAAAAGATGGGAAATTGGAGTGTTGGACAAGAAGAATAGGAGCACATGTTATTAAGCACTTAATGGTTGAAACAGAAAGAATTTGTTATTCATGTTTTCATCAATTTTATTCATTTTATCAGATGTTTTTCTGAACATTCATTCTATGAACATTCATTGAGCCTTCTCATGCATGATAATGATTTTCAAAGAACGAATCTCCATTCAAGCATATGTTCTCAAAATCTGCTAATGTGTGAAACACATGTTCTTGTAATTTATTTTGGGGATTTGAAGGAAACAAAAACTTTTTTACCAGACTGAAAAAAGAGAAGGGGAGGCTTCCATTCATGGTATTTCATTCAGGTGGACTACGAGTTTATGTGGAGAAGAAAAAGCTAGCTTACTGTGGATAGATTCCTCTGTGCTTCCTCTTTTCATAACACTACTTTACCTGCAGTTACCATGACATGTCTACGTTCGTTGTGGAAAGATCTCATATTTCATGCAATTGTGGTCACATTTATTTCCAACAAAGACCCTTCAGAGTCAGTGTAATGCAAAACTGCAGCATTGATTGTTTCCAACTTTTCAAAGCTTACCTGAAGTGGGGGAATTATTGATCTTGTCAGCATCTACCATACTTGGTTTTTGTTTTTTATTTCCTCTTATCTCTCTTCCCCAATCTCCCCTTTTAAATCTGTGCCCCAATGAGCATACAAGGGATAAATATGGATGCAAGTCTAAGAATTCCTGAAAGGAAAAAACTAGGCTGCCCACATGAGGTCTCCTCTTCTTTCTACATGCCCCGGTGTCATCCCATGTTCAGCTTTGCAACTCTGACACGGAGATGGGATCCTGGTGTCTGTACAAGGAAGCTTGAGTCCAGCTGTCCAGGAGGGTTTATTTCTTTCTTTCTTTTTTTGGGTCTGTGTGTGCATGTGTGGGGGGTCTTGGTGGTGGAGTAAAGATTGTGCTTCTTTGTCAGAAATTTGTTTGGTGTCTGCATTGGTTGGGAATTTGAGTAAATTTGGGTCTAGGAAGTTGGAAGCAGCCATTATTCTTTTCTTATTGATCACAAATATCATGACCTCCAGCCAGTGCATGGCCATTAATTTCTCTTCATGAGGAAAACCTTACACCAAAACATGCATTTGGTTCATGGACATGGCATAGATTGGTGTTTTCAACTAAAAATAATGTAGATTTGTCATTCCCCTGCTATTTTTACCACAGCAAAATGAGTCAAGTTTTATTTTGACTTATTTGCAACTTGCAAGCAATTGAACTGTATACTACCCTAAAACTACAAATAAAAAAAATAAATTGTGCCTTAGGACTTGATGATGAGTTGTGTAGATAAAAGATTTTTTCGCATTAGGAAATCTTTCCCTGGCGTAGGAGTCTGACAAAGCAGCTAAAGAACAATGTGTCATCATGATAGATATTAACTTTATCTTTATTCGTCCTATGGATGACATGCTCACTTATTTTTCAATGTTTTTTGACATTTATGTTCTCTTCATGCATAATAGATTAAGGAGCAGCTAAATGCAGACCTGGTCATAGTCAAGGATGCCTATGGTGATGGTCGGCATGTCAGGTTTGTTTCTTTATAGTGAAATGATGGGAGGAAGTTTGTGTATTTGGTAAGTCAGTCAGGAAGTGTTCTCTTGTTTGTTTGTTTTTCTTGTCCAATCTTTGTTTATATATTTACTTACATCGCATACTAAAATAGTGCTAACTGTTAACTTTTTTCCTTTGTGGTGTGCGAATGTTAAATGTGAGCTCTGTCTTGTTCTATTGTATGCTTATATTTCTTATATTGTCATGCATTCTCTCATAATGAGCAATTTGTTTTGGATATAACCCTCTGGCTCGAGTATCATCAAAACCAGATGAATATTCCATTGAAAATGTATCTGAGGGGTATATATGTGATCATTTGGATAATGCAAGGGGATCAAATAAGGCGAATTAGTCTTTTTTCCCTCTCGACCCACTGGAAATTTAGCATAAGCAAATGCAGATGATGGTAGGGCTATGAATGATGGAATATGGTCTGTCACGGAGGTACTCATACAATAGATCTATCTCATGTTTAATTGCAGCAAGTTCTTGATAAAATTTAGCGCTTGATGGAATTCTTTGGCAGAATAGGATTCATGTAGCCGACCCCAAGTAATGGAATAAGACTTTGATGATGATGATGATCTCATGTTTAATTACAGCAAGCAATATGCTACATCTGTGAGTATTCAGCAATTCAGATCTAACAAGTGGACCCAAAATAGCGAAGTTTGAATAAGGTTATTCAGATGGGATCATAAGTCACCAATCCGACTTCTTTCTGAGGGGAGGGGAATGATTATGTTTACCCCTCCTCTCCCCACCCAAAGAGGAAAAAAAGATGGTTGAAAAAGGGCTGGTGATAACTGGAATGCATCTGTCTTTTAAGTAGCCCAATTCATGGTATTTTGGGCCATAAACGTCTTTTACAGGAATAGGAGTAAGAAGCTTGGGGGGGGTTGGAGGAGCTTCCAGATCCTTCATCAAGTCTGACCCCCTCTCCCTTCTACCATCTCTGTGACAGATGATGAAAAAGGGAGTTTTGGGTCCACTAGTCACTGTGTATGTGCCATTGAAGGCATGTCTGTGGAATTTGTCACTGCTGCCACCATTCTCCTCATTGATTGCGAATGCTACTCTTTGCAACCCACTTGTTGAGTCACTTTTATCCCTCACTACCAAAGGTGTCATGGGGAGAAGTCACTGCAACCAAGGTCAGCTGTTACCTTTGCCACCTGTTCACATGTGAAAACTGGGGAGAAAGTTGACTTAGATTCATTCAAAAGAGAAGCACAATTCTGAGAACGGCTATTCAGCTCTGATGTTACAGTCTAGCTTTCAATAAGTGGAGTAGATCATGGATCTCCGACTTGTACCGGACCATGGCGATCCCGAGCCATGATTTGGGGCAGACTGCCGTGATCCAATGAATCCATTTATTAATTATTTAAATAATGATATAATAAGAAATTAGTTTAAAATTTTAAAATATAAAATTGTAATAATGATATAATGATATAACATTAGCCATAGCTCTTGCATTTCCATGAATAAAGCGCATGAAACTCTATTATCAAGTCTATTGATTTATTAATTATCTAAATAATAATATAACATTCAAAACATACTTAAGAATAAAAAAGTGGACTGTAACATTATATTATTGACTTATGTAATTTATGCATCATTACTAGATCAAAATCTAGGGTAAATAGCCCAACTATTTCAAGACCTTTTGATTTTTGCACAAAAAAAAAGCTAAAAAATGGCATCAAACATGTGACCCGGACTAGATGGCCCGAGTCAGGCTGACTTGTATTGGATTAGGTTGATTCTGAGTTGATCCGGATCTGATGTCTGATGAACCCTGGAGTAGATGATGACTGATTTGGCAAGGATCTATTTTGCTTGTCGGGAACATGCCAATAATTTTATGACGTGATGGAGGAGCGCTTCTTGCTCTTCAACGGCCTACCCTGTATTCGGCTTCCTCTTCCTGCAGGAGGTGCTCGGCTTGCAGGGTGGTGAAACCTATCAGTTTGTCATGGTTTGGAGAGTAGATGCTTTTGATGTCTAGAGCACGGTCACACGGCTTCTCTTCTTTCCAAAATTTGTCATTCGTTGGAGGTGTGAGGGAATTGGACGTTGGAGCCACAGTTGTTCGGTGGCCAAGGATAACTAATGGCTTGGCGAAGGGGAGGAGCAGAAGCTAGAGGAGATCTTAGATGGCTTGGTGAGAAGAATGGGGCCGGTGGACAATATTCCATGGTTCCAATGTTATCAAAGGAACCTGTATTTATTTTCCTTGGTGGTGGGGAGTAAAGTGAAGAATGTGTCTGTGAGTGATGTCTACAGGGTTCTTCCGTCTATGATGGCCGTTGGAAAATTCTTGGAGAGTCATATGTCCGAGACCACCTTTATTGTTCACTGTGCAAACACGGAGCCTCTTCAAAGGTTGTTGGCAGAGGGGCAGATTGTGGACCATGTTAGACTGACTTGTAGTGCGTGGTCTCATTCTGTTGGGCTTCTTTCCAATTTGCTTGACTGCGTATCGGAGTCGATGACCTTCGCCCGCTTCCCACACAGATGCAAATCCGATGGTGAAGACACTGGTTTTGGGTTAATTTAGAGGTGGAGGGGTCCCATACCGTCCCTCACACAGGATCGTAGGGGGATGTGGTTACAGCTCCTCTGCAACACAGTGGGTCCGGGAACCTGCAAGGGGCTGACTTGAGGAAGAGGATGACTGGGCCAACTGAGTTGACCCGGTGGTCTTACTAGCCTTACAGTTGGTGAGGACCCTTCATTGTGTACGCTAATCCCAGTCGGTGATGGTAATGATCCCGAGTTGCAGGGATCCATGTGGGCAGCAGGTTGTGGATCTTAGTTAACGGTTCCTTTGGATGCACTTAAAGGTTAGGAACTAAAAGACACTGCTACCCTTCCCGTTTCTGCTAAGTCTTGAGTGGAAGAGGGCATTCTTGACAATGGCAAGGATTGTGAATGGAGGGCGCCTATCTCCTCTTTTGCCTCTCAAGTTATTCGAGGGCTGCAGTGAACAATGCAAAGGGATTGCCATAACCCTAGACTGTGGGTGTATCTGCGGCGGCAGCAGGAAGGAGTTCATTTCCTTCTCTCTTCTCATGGCACGCCAGCTGGTGAAGGGGCTTTGGCAGAGGGTCGAGATGGATGTCCTGCGCCGCTATGCTCAGCTAATAGAGGTAAAGCAGTCTGTCTTGCCATTCTGTTCCTTCCCCCTCTCCCCCACTTTCTGATTCCACCTCGCCTTTTTGAAGACGTCGGCGGTCATCAAGGAAATACTTACTGTTACCAAATATTAAGGTAGCAGAGAACGAAGGGGAGCAGGAAGGCGTTGACAGTAGTAATTTAGAAAAAATCAACAGTGAGCAGCTCGGATCCGACTTCCTTTCTCAGTGGGACAATGGTGAAGTTATTGCAAGGCTGTTGCACTGGGAATCCAACTACAATGGGGGGGGGCAGTGTAGAAAATTGTGGGATGTCCTGGTAGCATCGATGATTGAAGGGGGCAAGGAGGCCAAAGGGAGTAGGGAGCTTGAGAGCCTTCCCAAATCCAACCCTGATATTTCCAAGCCATTGAAGACTAACATCAAAGGCACCAGGGGTTGATGGACAGAGCCATAATCCTCCTGTCCTGGAATATCGGGGGACTAATTGACCATAACCAAGTGGCAGTTAGGAATGTGGTCAGAGCAAGGATAATTCAGTTGGCTTGGCTGCAGGAGACTAATGATGCAGGACAGAGTTGAGATTAGTTGACTGATGTCATATTGAGTGGCTGAATGGTTGGTGCATGCCAAACTTTACCCGATCTGTCTAAGAGGACAAGTGTCGAATACGTGCTATGCAGACTGGGGTCATTCACAGCGCGACTGTGTGTGAGTGGTGGGGGGGGATGGTGGCGGTAACAATCAGGGTGGCTGCTGCCGCTGGAGACGGTGGTGGAGGGCAGCCACGGCGATAGTGGTGGAGGCGGCTGTGCCTGATGCTGCTTGCCTTGGCTGTTGAATTTGGAGAGGGACAACGTCGGGCATCCGACACACAGGCGAGGATGGGGTCATGTGTGAGTTGAGTAACAGATCAAACACGTGGTGTGGAGGGTGTGGCTGTGTGCCCTCTGAATGGTGCTTTGTTCTTGTAGGGGCTTTCCATCGAACACATGGTGGGTGGCTACACCTCTTCCTCGTGTCAGTTCTGATGCGGGATGGTGAAGGGATGCCAATCCTATGTGCTCCTGTTGATCCTGTTGCTCGAATTGGAGAGGGCAGGGGGTCATCCCAGTGTTTCTACTCACTGGGGCTGCCAAGATGAAGGAGAGGCGGATGGTGGCCTACTGCTGATGGACAGGGAAGTGGGAGGGGTCAGCCTGCTGTTCTGCTGCTTGCATTTGGAGGTGGGAAGGCCAGCTAGGAGGGAGGTGGAGATGCTGCGCCTTGTTGCTGCTGCTGGCTGGTGCAATGTAGATGTTGGGGGGGGGGGGGTAGATCGGGTTTGGTGGGTCTCTCACCTAGTGCCTCTCGCCCTCTCCCTCATGGAGTACACACAAGCACATACACACAAGCAGGGAGGCTTGCTGCTGCAAACTGGATTTTTTTAGATTCACTAATGCTTAGGGTTACAAGAGATGCCACTATTTATAGAGTGGCTTCAAAGGACCATGACCAAACTAACCCTGCTATAGTGCTCGCGACAGTACATGCTACAGTGCGCGCTACAGTACCAAGCAAAAATGAAAAGAAACCAGAATTAAGACCCGACCATCAAAGGATGACATTGCACTTGCTGGCCTCGAACAAAGAGGAAATGCATGGAGGTAAATAAAAATACACCTCTAAGGGCATAGAACATCTCCTAGCCAAAGGGACATCGGTATCAAGGATGGTAGTACCGGTTTCGGCTAGGACCGAAACCGAAACGTACCGGTTTCGGTTTTGGCCGAAACCGGTTCAAAACATTCAAAAAATGCAAAAATTACACTGAGCAGGTCCGGTTTAGTCCGGTTTATGTCCGAAACCATTAATTTTTTTTAGTTTCGGACCTGCTATAGTGAGCAGGTCCGAAACCAATAGGTTTCGGCCGAAACCGATACGTTTCGGCCGATACTGCCATCTATGATCAGGTATGGTCTTCAAACAAGGCTGCACATGCTCATGTATCAACTAAGATCGAGCAATGCTCAGTGGCATTGGCTATGAGTTGCATGGGCTTTCAAGAGGTTGATTTCGTGTTCAGGAGGGCCTTCGGGCAATTTGGTGAAATCTTTGTCTATTGGAACTCCGCACTGTGGATGGTACTTTGCTAGATCGGGGGGAAGACTGTCACTGTTCACGTATCTTCAATCAATAGCAAGCAGTGTGGATGTTGTCTGTCATCTATGCTTCTACTACTTATGTAGCTCATAGGGTGTTGTGGACTGAGCTTACAAATTGGCATGCTAGGTTTGTTTTACCATGGTGCATCGTAGGTGATTTCAATGAAATTAGAGGCCCCATAGAAAGGAACACGGGAAAGTGGATTATTGTAGGGATGAGAGAATTCAATGGTTGGATAGAAGGGGTGGCCTTAATGGACGTTCCACTCAGTAATCACAAGTTAACTTGTTCGAATGGTTTAACTACTCTCACTTTATCAAAGAGAAGCAGAGACAAATTATTACTTCCAGCGCAAGAAGTTCAGAGAGAAGTCCTATACTGATCAACCAATTCCAGAGGGTGCTAATCTTTCAGATTCCCCTACTCTTGATGACTTGAATCCTCCCATTGCTATTAGAAAGGGTACTAAGCATCCCATCACCAATTTTGTTACCTATTTCTATGTTTCTCCCCGGTGCTATTCCTTTCTCTCTTTGTTAACCTCTATCCATGTTTCTATTATTTTCTCTGAAGTTGTGCAGGATCCGAAATGGCCACGTGCAATGGACGCGGAGCTGAGTGCTTTGAACAAGAATGAAACTTGGGTCCTAGCTGATCTTCCAGAGAACAGACAGCCAGTTGTCCAAATGGGTCTATACAAAATGCAGAGGGTGAGATGTAGAGGTATAAAGTCAGAATCGTGGCAAAAGGATTTACTTAGACATATGGGGTCGATTATTAGAAGATATTTGCTCTTGTGGCGAAGCTAAAGTCTTTCAGGGTAATACATTCACTAGTTGTCCAGCACTCTTGGGCCTTGTACCAATTGGATGTTAAAATGCTTTCTTGAATGGTGATTTACAAGAGGAAGTGTACTTGTTGCCACCTGTTTGGATGGATACAAAAAGGAAGGTGTGTCGTCTGAAGAAAGCACTCTATGGGTTGAAATAGTCCCCTAGGGGCTAGTTTGATAGGTTGCGTCTTGTCATGGTCAGATTTGGCTTGAAACAATTGCATGCTGATCATACTATGTTTGTCAAGTAGACGTGGGGGGGGGGATATAACTGTGCTGCTTGTCTATGCGGATGACATGATTGTCGTAGGAGATAATGAGACAAGAATCAAGAGATTAACGGAGGATTTGGCTACTGAATTTGAAATCAAAGACCTACGTGAATTAAGATATTTCCTAGGAATTGAAGTAGTCAGTTTGAGCAATGGAGTTTTTATTTATCAGAGAAAGTATGTGTTAGACTTGCTGACTGAGACTGGAAAGTTGGGGTGTAAGTTAACACCAATTGAATTAAATTATAGTTTATCAGGGACAGGGGGAGAATAATATTCACTAAAAGATAGGGGTTTGTACTAGAGAATGCTAGGGAAACTTTTATATCTTTCATTGACTTGGCCGGACTTGACTTATGTGTAAGCGTGGTTAGTCAATTCATGCATACTCCACGAACAGTACATCATGAAGGCTGTAGAACACATATTGAGGTACTTGAAGTCATGTCCGGGAAAAGAATTCTTTTTCAAAAAGCTGGAAGCTTGGGTCTCGAAGGGTGTTAGAATTTGGGCATAGTCCCTGGGCAATAGTCCCATATCGGTTAAATGGGTTGTGGTTCATGTGCTTATCACCCTGGGCCTGTGTATCTCAACACCGCGGTTTTGTGGATTTCAACATGGTATCAGAGCATGGTCTTGGGCCCAACCCCATATATTTCTTATTTTGTCACCTCCACCCAATTAATCTCCATGGCCCATCTTGGCCGTGAGGGAGAGTGTCAGAATTTGGGTATAGTCCTTGGACAATAGTCCCATATCGGTTAGATGGGTTGTGGTTCATGTGCTTATGACCCTGGGTCTGTGTATCTCAACATCGCGGTTTTGTGGATTTCAACAAAGGATATACAGATGTAGATTGGGCCTAGTCACGAGATGCTAGGAGATTAACTTTTGGTTGTTGTACCTTGCTATGTGGCAACCTAGTTACTTGGAGAAGCAAGAAGTAAACAGTGTGTGTAAGGTCAAGTGCAGAGGTAGAATACAGGGCCATGGCGCATGGATTAGCAGAGTTGATCTGGCTGAAATTCTTCCTGTTGGATCGGGGAATTCCAGTGGAACTACCCATGAAACTCTATTGTGACAACAAGGCATCAATAAACATAGCAAATAACCCTCTTTCAGCATGACAGAACAAAACACATTGAAATTGACAGGCATTTCATTTGTGAAAAACTGGAAGTTGCAGATGTTTTCACGAAAACTATGACTGCAGCACAGTTTAAGTCTGCTCTTGACAAGTTGAGCGTGAAGGACATCTATGTTCGTCTTGAGGGGGAGTGTAGGAAGAACAATGGTACTTCTGTAAATTGATAGGATACATCTGTAATTCTGTTAGTCTCTGGCTGTTCTTATAATTTTTCTTTTATTTCTGGTCGCTCTCGTGTAGAGGGGCAGAATTGTAATCATCCACAATGCCCTTGAATATATAAACAATGGCGGACTGCCCTAGAGAGGTCTGTGCGGCCTCTCTTCTTTCTCCATTATCCTCTCCTCCTCTCTGCTCTAACAGTGGTGTTATGCGGACTATGCGAATCTTATGCAGAACAGCACGAGGATGTGTATCCTTCTAGGAGAAATTGAACTACCAAAAACCATTTCAATTTCCTGTGAGGACTCCTCAGATACTAATGATTACTGTGTAAATTTCTCCTATCTTTCATCTTCCACTTGGAACTTGGAAGATGCATGGGATTGCATCTTTCTTCCCATTAGCCTTGGTTTCTCGGAACACAAGTTTGGCAACGTTTGAGTGCGATCAAGGTTGACTTTCCGGTTATACTAGCTTATGTATTGGAAACTATTGTGGGCTAATATCTTCTTGCATGTAAAGCATTTCTGATCGATGCCACAGATGCTATGCCTGACATGAGTTACTGCTTCTCGATGTTTGTTTGTACAAGCTGAATTGTTTATGGATAATTTATCCAGGTTTATGCTAGTGTTCCTCGCAGAAGTCTTGCTGACATTCAGGTGTTTTCTTGCAGCATTGACGTCGTGTCATCTTCATTTGAGGGACAATCTGCTGTCAACAGGCAGAGGATGGTGTACAAAGCTATATGGGAGGAGCTCCAGAGCAGTGTCCATGCAGTCGACCAGATGACCACCCGAACTCCGGCCGAAGCGGCGGGCAATCAATAAGCCCATTAATACAGGAGGGAAAGGCAATGAGCAGCAGATCAGATGCTGCCTTTCTTTTCGTGTGGGGAAAATTTATCAGATTTGTGTTTCTCCTTTATTCCTTTTGAAGTTGCATCCGTAACGAGTCACACTAAAATTAATTGGTTGATGAGGGTAACTTATTCTGAATGCCTCTTTTGTTTCATCCAACTTTCGAGTCCCTTTCGAACCCGGTTTAGCTTGTAGTAAAGCGGTTGTCCTTGGAAAGAAGAAAAGGATGCCCGCCCACACTTGATTGCCTGCCCAAAACTATTGTTCATCTTTTCATACGTGTTGGTCCCATGTCGATCTTTTGGGGTAGGTCCGATGCCCTCTTCCCCTTGGGAGTTGCATCCAAAAGAAAGATTGAAACGCCATCTCCTCACAATGTCAAATGCTCATCCCACCCCACCGACCCCCATACTTTACTACTTTATCTGATGGTCTCCCCCTCACCTCGGTGGTGGTGGCTGGCCCTTCTTGGTTCTCCTCCTCCTCCTCCGCCCATCCATGGGCTTCCCGGTGTTTAAACCCGCCCTTGTTCTGTCGGGTAACTCTGGAGCCATCATCATCCTCGCGGCCTTTGTACTGCATAGCCAAAAGGCCATCCCTAGGAGCCTCGGAACTTTCTTATTGCATTTGATCCACAACACCCTTTGCGTTTCTTCCTTTAGTTCCAAAGGGATTGTTGTAAGATTGTGTGTGTCAAGGCAGATATGGATGGTGAGGGGTGAACCGTAGGGGCCCAGATTTGCATCTTGAGGAAGGAGGGTTCTAACGTTGCAAAAAATGTGCAGCGTTATCTTCAGAAGGCCATGGCAGCGCCGCCGTGCGGCCATGGCAGCGCCGCCGTGCGTTTAGACATATTATGTTATCAGCCTGTGGATAAGGAACGGGGGGAGGAGCCCAAAAAACAGACAGTGATGTGTATTCTTTATGTTGTGTGACTATCACACAATTCACAGCCAATCACGTTGAGACTTTTTTTTTTTTTTTTGGGTGGATGGCTCATACTTCTTCCATCATCCTCTTCCTCCCTCTGCTTTGCTTTCTGGTGATGGCTGCACTCCCTTTCTTCCGATGGCGACGGTGCTTGGCAGGCCAAGCCACCTAAAATGGACTGGTTGGCAGTGCTAACCATGAGTGCGTCTCTCATTGGACAACCTGTGGGCGTGTTTGTGAAAGGGAAAAAGAAAATTCAAACAATTCCATGTTTGTCCCGTCACGCTTGCTTGCTTGTTTGTTTGTTTGGCTTCCTGAAAACTACTCGACGAGCGAGAGTGCATGGGTTGATGTAACCTAATTCTGTGGTCATGAATCTCGTATCAAATGGGACTGACAGGAGAGTAAGGTGAGTAAATCAGTGCTGCTCCAAATTCTCGTGTTTGATCGGAGAGAGTTAATCGGTTCTGAAGAAGTTCAACCAGAAACGAGAAACACACATATGTAATATATATATATAGGAATACCCACATTTGTATATAATATGTGCGTAGGCCATCTGATTCTAAGTAACTCTTGGTAATTTAATTAGTCACGGAACGAGATATTGTCTTCATGACATGAGTCACGGAACGAGATATGGTCTTCATGACATGAGTGCGAAAAAAAAAAGTGTGAAAAATGGTGTAGTTATAACATAGTTAATCATCTTACAATTTCATTGATAACAGAAGAGTTTCACCTGGTGAAGGCGGGTTCCATGTGTGAGCTATGGTCTGATCCGGTTGACAACAATTGGATGGCCGATTTTATTTTTTAAAAATAGAGGTCATATGTTTTAGTACATCTTACATATAATAATGAGCCGATCACTTTAGATTCACTTATTAGGACGGAAGATCTTTGTTTTTTTCTAAATAAATAAATAAATAAATAATGAGCCGATGGTGACGTATAACTGGGATCGATGAGACTCAATGTAACTTTTTTATAAAAAAACTAAAAAATAAAAAAAACTTGTATTGCTAGTCGTGCAGCAGGAAAACAAAAAGAAAACTCATAAAAAGAAGTCCATCCGCGCATGGCCCACTGTTCAATGGTCATGCCATGGCTGGACTTCACATTGTCGGGCCCGGTAATGGACCGGCTAGTGTGGGTGGGCATTTCATTTTCTTTGGTTGTTGTTGTCGTCGATGGCGTCTCTGTGTCTGCCTGTCCATTTCTGAAGAAGCCCAGCATGGAGGTCCATCAATCTGTCATGGCGCACCTTTTTGCAACAGGGGGTTTTTGGTGGGGGAGACTGTGGAGATAATTCCGGGGCCCATCTTCTTCAGTGTTCGTTCCTTTCTTAAGTAGCCCAGCAGATATTTGATATATACATATATATATATATATATATATTATATGTATATATATGGAAAGAAAGAAAAAGAAAGAAACGGCTTGGAAAAGTAAAGTGCCAGAGAGAGAGAGAAAGAGAGAGAGAAATGGTAAGTTTAGCTAGTCAGTGTAATTTGGATTGGATTGCTTCCGCTGACTCAAAGTGGGAGCCGACCACATGAAGAGGGGGGGGGGGGTGTTAAACACCGTAAATAATTAATTAATGCCCATCGCCCTTCACTTCTGGTTGTGTGTGCTTTCGTTTCAACACGTGAGATTAATTGTCGACTCCAAACAATGACTAGCTCGGATCTTTCTTTTTTTTTTGCTCGCAAAAATTAATTAAGACACATGCATGCATGGCTCTTCTCTTAAACGTTTATCAACCTTGATCCTCCCGTGACTTTGCTTTGTTTTTTTTAAAATTTGTCCCATCAATTAATTAATTAATTCCCGCTGGAAAGGCTATGAGCTTGAAGGATCGATGTGTGTTCTGCCCACTAAATTAATAATGTGTTGGGGAATAGATCGATATATGTTGTCCGACAAAGGGACACTGTAAAAATAAAAAAGAGAGAGAGTAAGAGGGGAATAATTGACGATTGTGAAAGGGGGGGGGGAGGGGAGGGTGAGATATAATTAAGATAGGTGCAGGAGGAGAGATCTATGATGTCTCATTTGAGCAATCTCTCTCCACCCTTCCTTTTTTGTTTTGTCTAATAATAATAATAACAATAATAATAATAATAATAGCATGAAATTAAAACGTAGAGTTCATTCAAGTTGTCCATCCATAATCATAATCTTCTCCCTTGAAAAGCACTTCGTATTTCGTAAAGGAAAACGGGACTGGATGGCACCCTTCTTCGGCTAGCCACACGGTAGGTAGGTATATATATATATATATATCATATGTCTTCTCATGTGTGGAAAATTTAGTTTATACGTACATACGTATGTATATTTATATATATGTACGCATATATTATGCGTGGAAAATTTAGTAAACAACGGGTTGAGACGTACGCCGAGAATATTGATGTTGTGGACGAACAATATACATACGTACGTACCGTACATATGCATTACACGTGGCATAGCCTTGGACTTTTTGGCTCTTCGGGTTTCATTCGCCGAGGATCGTGAGGCAGTCGCGAGTTTACAGTCGCGAGGCAGTCGCGACTTCTTATTTAATTATTATTAAATAACTAATAAAACATCCTCATCCTTCGACATTAGTGTTGAAATGAAACTCGATCTCAATGATCGGCACCCCGAGGGTCTATATATATATGTATATATATGATCTGTCACACAACTAATTAATTAATTAACTAATTAATTTGTATCATAGGGATACCTTACAAATTAATTAACGAGTCAGCGTGGATGACGTACGTCCCATTCCTAGTGGATTAATTCACACCACCCAAATTCCATGCATCAAGGGGACCGACTGATAAGTCCTCTCCGTACGTCTCCCATCTTACAGATAATCATGTGCTGAATCCAATCCAAAGAAAGAAAGGAAGAAGACTTTTCTAGCTAGCCTGATAAATTACTCAAAATCCTTAAGCGCGCTGATTAAGCAAAAACAAATTAAAACATCTCCGGACTCACTTCTGAGAGTGTGTTTTTAGCTATATATATATGTATATCTATCTATCTATCTTAGCCAATAACAATATTTAAAATGGAAAAAGAAAAGAAGAAAAAAAACAGGAAGAGTTAATCAGTCCGTACTGCTCTGAATTAGAATGTGTTTCGAAGGAAGGAAAACTGCCGAATGTTGCCAGCTGCTGCATGGAATGGACTTCCACATGCGGTGTCTAAAAACAATCTGATCATGCACAAGCAACTGATGAAGGCCCCCGGGTATCTATATATATATATATATATACTGCAAGTAAAATTCTGCAGATACTGATCTACGGGGAGGTCGTCCAGCTGCGTGACCCACGGGCAGTTGTAATATGATCAGCATGGATGATGCTGTTGTGCCTCTTCGACGGGGCGGAGGGTGGGATTGGGACGCCCCTCGGAAGGAGTCCCAAGGTGGACATGTACCAGCTGCGGTGGGGTGGCTGCCGGGGATTGGTAATATTCTTGTGATCAGCGGCCACAGCAGGATGCTTAGCTTCCCGATCTGGTGCTCGGGTGGCAGCGTCTGTGAACCGGTACCTGGCTCCCATGCATGCAGGGGGAAGGAGGAGCAGCAGGAGGAGGATGAAGGAGGAGGGGGAAGGGAGGGTACTGCAGATGTGCTTGGAGGCCATGAGTCAGAGCATCTGTGGATAGAGATCGAGAGAGAGGTCTAGAGAGAGAGAGAGATGGCTTAATTTGGCTTGGTGGTGTGGTGGGTGTATGCTTCTTCGCTTTGTTTAGTGGGACGGGTAGTCTTTCGTTTTTATACATGTTAACAGGCGGATGGATCGCGAGTTAATTAAAAGTATCAGCTCAACGATCCGCTGGCCAAAGTCAGAGAGAGATGGGTCCTTTTCCGATCTACTGGTTGAATTTATCCTCAGCAAGGTGGGGAAGGGAAGCCTGCCAAGGGGGGGATGTAGACCAGTGTTGCACGCCACCGTCCCCAGTCTAAAAAGGGCCGATCGAGAGAAAAAGTAGCTAGCTAGCTAGCTAGAGACAGTATGTATGGAAGGGAAGACTATACGTACTACTATTAATCATATATAGGAAAAGCAGAGATATATAGGAATATATATATATAATATTTACAGGTCAACTGTGAGGAAGCCTGAAGGGAATGAGAAAGATGGGGGGGGAAGGAGAGGATCAAGGCTTCGGTTCTCTTCTTGCTGCTTGATTCATTTCTAACTCTGTCCATTTCCGCGCGCTTCCTCACACTCAGACACACACACACACACACACACACACACACACACACACACACACACACACAGAGAGAGAGAGAGAGAGGGGGGGGGGCTAGCTAGCTACCTGCTGCTTAATTATATATGTTCCTTGGTCTCATGCACGATCATGTAAGATTTTAACTTCGAGTTAATAACCGATCGATAACTTGACTGGAGAACAGAATTTTTGGAGCTAGCGGTGCCCTGCATCACCTCTCCCACTGATGAGCTTGAAAAATTCGTCGTATGTTCATCTGGAACGTATGCGCATGCTAGCTAGCTAGGGAGGATGACGAGTTGAAGAAGCACTCGCAAGTACGTTGTTGTCAGCTGCAATTAATTAAAGAGGCACGACCATCCCCCCTAATTATATATAATTTGGGTCATCATCAACCGTACGTACTTACGTACGCACGTACGTACGCACGTACGCACGTATGCCCCCTTGCTTAAAGAAAAAAAAATTATGGCATGCATGCATTACCCAAAAGAACATATATATTGCAATTAGCGGGCCGGCCGGGGAGACCTCTCCTCAAAAGCCAACCATCTCATCTTCTCCAGCGAACACCCTGGGGCCATGGGAGGTGTTGAATTTTGAAGTGGTTAAGAGGGAGAAGGGCATAGAAGCTGGTACACGTGTATGCATGCAGTCCTCTCGTGCAGTAAGTAATGAGGGATGAGGTCGATCATCTACTCCACTTTCTAATTCTCAACATTTTTACTCCTACTTCATTTCACCCATGTACTAGCAGCTATTCGTTCTCTAATTAAGTAGTTCCTATTTGAAATCATAATAGGACAGGGAGGATATTTATAGCAGATTACCCGTCACCCCCCATCTCTGGTCGCAGGGAGCCCTCTCCTCTGCGGAACGTCCGGTGGGGGGAGCTCTCACTGGGAACTCCCCCCCCCCCCCCCCTCTTCTCCTCTTGCAAGAGGTCCTTGTCAGACGAATTCTTCGGGACCCTCCTGTGTTTTTGTCAGGTGAGTTTTTTTTTTTGAACCCACCTGGAACCTGTCAGGGGAGCTCTTCCGATCTCCCCTGGAAACCTCTCTCCTTTGTCTCCTCCCTGTTCAGCCTCCTCGTGTTTGCCTCGTTTTTCTTTCATATTCTGGTGCTAGGTATCGTTGCAGACCATTGCCCCCTTGTTCCCTACCCCTATTTCAAATCCCTTGGAGGATATCGTCTCTCCCTCCCTCTTCGTCAACCCCCCCCCATCTACTCCTTTTATCTGTCAGTCGGCTCCTTCTATTGGGGCCGGGCTCACATTTGGGCGTTTCGACGAAGTATGGGCTGGTCTCTCCACAGGTTACTGCCACCGGCCTCGAGGAAACTCGGAGTTCCTGCGCGTATCCCCCTTGCACCCCCTAATATGCAAGCTACCCGAGCGTCCCTCTTTCTCTGCCATCTGCTTGCGAGATTCGGCAGCCTCACGCCCCTCGTGAAAGGATCCCGCACCATCCTGAAGCGTCTGCCTTTCCTCGGCATTTCCAGATGCTCCCAGCTATGTTGGGTGTTGCTTTGGATCCCTACAGTTCTTGTTTTACTTTATTTTATTGTGATGGGTTCGGTGACAGGATGGGCCTGGTAATGATGCTCCATGTAGGGTCTGGTCTAAATACTTTCCTTGTACTGTGGCCTCGGTTGATATGAAATGAAAAACATCTTGTATGCCAAAAAAAAATAGGACAGAGAGGATGAGAGAGAAAAATAGAACTCACACATTTTACGTTAATCGGGTGATACAACTTAATTATTCACATCCCTAGATGCAGATAAGTTGTCTCACTCCGTTTTTAAAAAGGGCTCATAGAATAAGAAGTGATATAAATACACATCTGATCAGGTAGAATGAAGTGTGAATAAATGGTGCAGAGAAAAACGGAGTTGATGCATGGCAATGGACCGTCCAAAACGTGTGTGGTGAAGGACTCGATCAGAGACGGCACATGTATATACACAAAATTAATTAGTATTCATCTCTAATTTTGATAAAAAAAAGATCCAATTCAGCACTTAAAATACAAACTCAGATCATAAATCTGATTTATAGTAAAAATTTGAATTATCCTCGTATATCTAGTTCACCACAAAATTAATTAGTAGAAAGTTTGTTTAATTTATCAGTGAAGGATTAATTTCCTCTATGTATACCTCTAATAGTTTTCCATTTACTGCAAATTTATTATTTTCGTTAATTAGTTCTAATGTGACTGAAGATTAATCTTGCCCTCTTTTCTCACTCCCTTTATAAGGCACATTATTTCACCAACGACTTCTTTTCGAAATTCACCGTAGACGATTGCTTCGAAGGTTAGAGAGTGAACCAATTCTTATTTTTGATCTCTCGCAAACTGTGGGCATAGGCTGGGAGTGGTGGTTAGGCTAGGTCAGATGTTCCTCCATGGAAATAATTGATTGGGCATCTAAGCAGTTAGCCCCGATGAGATGAGATGGCACGTGCAATGACATGGCATTGGGTTACGTTGCACGTGTCAACGTCTTCCTAGCTTATGTCTCTACGTATGTATCTTCCATCTCTTCTCCTCGCCATCCCCCCTGCCTCTCTCTTTCGTTTTGCCTTTTCTTAATTATGATGTATCTGAAAATAACATTAACTTTCATCGTAAATTTTAATCATTGAAATCTCTGACCGGAACAAAAGCGTTTCCAGAGGTCACAGTTTCACCTAGGCTTTCGTAACGATAGAGATTCAGGATGAGCTAGAGAGTCTAGACACAGAAAATCTAGGAACCCATGATCCGCAAAACCTCAGGGGAGGGAGCTTCCGGAGTGCGGCAGTGGCTTCCGGAGGTGCTTTTTCAGAAATGCCCTCCCCCTGATCACTTTGCCAGCAATTGTTGCCTACCCCGCATGCAGACGCCTACGTCGGCACGCAGTCACCGGCTCTCCGTAGCCCATATCTCCCGCCGACACCTTGCAGTCGCCGGCTCGCCGTGGCCCATTCCGTCGAACAAGGACGTCGCCCATCCTGTCGGATGATGTAGTCGCCCACCCCGCCGGACGATGTCGTTGCCCAGCTCGTGTCGCCCAACCTGCCCACAACAGACGTCTGCATTGTCCCACCCCCACCTGCGGAAGAAGATGAACAGTGCCGTGTGACTGTTGCGGCGGCGGGGAGAGTCGTTCTGACTCGGAGAGGTTAATTTCAAAATCATTTTTTTTTTGTACGTAGTCTAGAGAAAAGTCGTTCCCACTCGGAGAGGGTTCCGGCGGGGTGAGCGTGCTGTGCAAAAGGGTGGTTATGGCGGGGTGGGTGGAGGAACTCTGCAGAAGGGGGCTTCGGATGGGGGGCGGGTGGCCTATATATATATGCAGAGTGGGGGCCGGGGGGATGAGTTAATCGTACAATCCCCACCCACCACCAGACTGTTTATAGGTGCGAAACGGATTGGATAACTACATCACAAGCAGGTCTATAAGACGTATCACATGGAAATATCAGTATCAAAATCAACGATGATGTATAATTAGTGGGTTGATATTGTGACTGTAAAATAAGTAACAGCTCGCATGACGAGGGATCTAAATGATTGAGAGAAACAAAAGCAGGTGGTAATCTCGTTTTAAATGGCTTATTGTGATTGCCAATTTCTAACCTTACATGCAGAGGTTGTAAAAAACAGTACGCAAGATAACTTCCTAGATCTACAACTTTTAATCAAATGTGAATGACAAATCTTCCATTTTCCCTCTTGTTAACTTTTTTTCTTAAGATCAAGGGAATGGATAAGAATGAAGCAGCAGCCTAATATTTGATTCCGAAAAACAACCATCTAGACTAATTGGGGGAAAAAAAATTGACTCGCTACTCGAGGACAAATATGTGGTCTAAAAACCATATGGCATGCATGGGGTGACAAACAACACTGGACGCTCACCACCTCATGTGCAAGCCTTCAGCAGTCTGGGTAGGCAGGCAGGCAGGCAGGCTGGGGAGTGTTTCGCCCTTCCCACATTTGCATTAAAAAACCCTCTTGCTTGCATTATTTTGGCCCCACCAATAAATCAAACGGTGACCTAAAAAACTGCATCATCTAGCCTAACCAATAGAACCTTTGAACAATTCCCACACAGCGTTTGAAAGCTCAAACCGCATCATCTGTAGATTTTGGGGGAAGGTCACCCGCCCGGAGGCACGCTTGCTTACAGTAGTAAACCCACAACAGGTTGAGAAATGCTGACACGACAAAAAAGTTATTCTTTAGTCAATCGACCTCAACAAATCATCTGTGGACTTTCAGACTTCACAAAACAGCTGGATTTAATAGCAGAATGATTTCACAACCCGAATTACAAAGCCCGTCATACGGATGAAGTCTAATTCATCACCCGGAGAAGCAAAGCATCATCCTCCTCAGACTTCCCCGACCCATCTAGCATATAAATTGGACAGTCTTAAATATCAACAATCTAAAAACATAACTGTTGAATAAGAGTAGCTGGAAAGAGCTACCTTCTTAACTGCAGTATCAACTCGAGTTTGTACACTTCTTACCCAATTTTTGAGGAAAAAGAATAGCAAGATGACTGAACAGCTGTTTTTCACTCTGCTGCTGTTTTCCCTTCTTGAGGAATCTCACAGCCAACACTGGTCAGACCATGATCACCGGTCGGGAAGTTTGAAGCTGCTCTATTACTGCTCTCAGAAGCAGTTGGGCCTGACAAATCCGTTGCAACTGGCTCATCCGGCACAACTGGGGGTTTGATCACCTCCTGTGAGTTAGCGTCCACATTTTGATATTTTTCTTCCCTTTGAGGTATGGCATTCTGATCTTTAGAAGCGTACCCAGGAGAAGCATCTTTTGACACAGGACCGGGGTCTGTCATAGCCTGAGCCCTGGTAGCTTGCAGTATTCTCAGCCTGTACTCTGTTTCTGGACGCCTGCAGATCTTTCTCAGAGGTACGATTTCCTGGAATTTTAGGGAAACTATTAGAAACTGCTAGGAACCCAATAAACAAGCTTTTTTTGTTTCTGACGTTATTATCCATGGCTGTGTCGAACTTCCATGATGCACATAAAGCCAAGAAAGAAAGAAATCATGCTCAAAAAAATTGTGAAGTTTATTCAATGGCATTTTAATGACACCAAGAGAAAATGGGGATCACTTGATTCACCAGCCGCCATGGCACCACAGTCATTTCCTTCTCTTGGCAAGCTAATGATGCTAATAATCGATATAATGCACTAATTGGAAAACAAAAGTTACCATGAAAACAGAAAGCAAAGCATGAAGCAAAGATGAGAAGTGCTTTGTTTAGTAACAAATAAGTTACAAGGTGAAGCAAGAAACGCATGCAAGAAACAGGAAGCTAAATTTGATTTTGTTTACCATGTATATGCCTCCCAGAAACAACAGACTATAAACCATGCTGTCTAGAAAATTCTGATTGGAACTGACATATGTTCTTTCCATGGATTCATGCCAGAAAATGGCTGAGAGCATGTTTAACTATTAGACATTCAGAATTTTTAGGTCAAGACTTGATTCGAGTGATAAACCTATCTAGTTTCTTGTCAACCACAGCTGACAAGTTTTCTGAATGTTCTGGTGAGGCAAGGAAGACAAGAAAATTTTCGTAGAAAGATGTACCTAAGGAAATAGAATTCATCTTATGGGTCACTCAAAGTAGCTGTACTTGCAGGTAGAGAAGAAATGTAAGTCATAGAAAGATGTCATCATCATCATCAGAGCCTTATCCCAATTAATTGGGGTCGGCTACATGAATCCTGTTTCGCCAAAGATTTCTATCAAGTGCAATATTCATATTTAAACCTAAGAAACTAATGTCATTCCTAATAACATCGCACCATCTCATTTTAGGCCTTCCTCGAGCTCTTTTACTAGCATCCACTAAGATTTGGTCACATCTTTTAACCGGCGCTGAATTAGGGCGACGAAACACATGTCCAAACCACCTGAGTCAATTTTCTCTCATTTTACTATCAATTGGAGCTATCCCTAAGTCTTTACGGATGCGCTCATTCCTAATCTTGTCTTTCTTAATTTTGCCACACATCCATCTCAACATCCTCATCTCTACTACACACATTTTGTGGGTGTGTTCCTTTCGTACTGCCCAACACTCGGTACTATATAACAAAGCAGGTCTCACAGCCGTTCTATAAACCTCCCTTTGAGTTTCACAGACATACGACGATCACAAAGGACACCTGATGCACTTCTCCATTTTAGCCAGCCTGCCTTAATCCTATGATGACATAGAAAGATGTACCTAACCAAAACTTAATTCAATTTCAACTTACTAAAAGTTGCTCATCCAATGATGACATATGAGCTCTTGCATGTTTTGATGTTCCTGTAAATATTCATTGTCAATAACATGCACCCAAATTGCACATAACAGGGTTGATGGGGGAGTCATTGGAACACAATGGCAAAGTAAATAAAATGTCTGAGATCAAAGAGCACAATAAGACTCCAAGCAATGAAGTAAACTAAATACACCCAATGGAGCAGTCAAAAGAATATAACAAGAAGCCCGAAAACAAAGAGCAGTTATATCACGGATACATATAACCTCTCAATTACATTTTGGTAATCACGCAAGAAGTTTCAATAAAGAAGATATTTCTGTATAGTAGTAGTAAAAGATAAACTAAAGGAACAAACCTCAGACTGATCATGGTCATAACGAACAAGAAACCGGCAACGACATCCACGAGCATCATGTCTACGCCTTTGAGCATCAAGGACATGGGCATCAAAATAAAGAGCCTGCTCTTTCCCTTCCTGATGACATCATAGGAGATAACCATTATTATCAAAAAAAGAAACAAGATCAAAGGGGAATGCAATAAAATCGAAGGAAAAAGGTTCCACAGTTGGGTGTTTTCTGATCCTAGGATAATGAACACTATGCTAGAGACTGATTGCATGTGACCATTAAATGGGTTCAAAAGCCCCATGATATAAGGTTTTGCAAATAAGCCATTGTTGCAGGTGAAATTGTAGATGTATCAGTCCTAGAAACGTATTAGCATATATATCGCCACTATCTTGAAAACTTGCAAATATGTCATCGCCATAAACCCCCGTTACCACCCATCCAATTAACCATGGTTAGGGCTAACTAGACATGAGAAAAGATGAAAATACCCACAATTATCTCTCTCAGGGTCTAGATTATTTACAAAAAAACCCTAAATAAAAATTAAAAATAGAAATAACACATCTAATAGGATAATATAAATAAATAATGAGACTTTAGGGTTGAAATGCAAATAGTGTCATCTTCTTCCTCCCCTCTCCCCAAACCCTAATGGATGGCGGTGGCCATCGCCGTACGCTGGCTCGCGCCGTCCTACGACCTCCTCTCCCACTTCATATGGCCAGAGGGAGGCCTTCCACACCGGTGCTGCAATGGGTGGCCCTCAACTTCGTGCTGCCCGGCCGCGACACCTCCTCTGTCACTCTCAGCTGGTTCTTCTGGGACGTGATGCGGCGGCCAGACGTGGAGGGAAGATCGTTGCCGAGATGGCAGTGGTGCTGGCGGAGACGGAGAGGCAGGAGAACGCGGCGGGGTGGGTGGAGGATCCCCTGGCATACGAGGAGCCTGAGCGGCTGGTGTACCTAAAGGCGGAGCTCGCGGAGACGCTAAGGCTGTACCCGTAGGTGCTGGAGGACACCAAGTACGTGGTGGCCGATGACGTGCTATCGGACAGGACAAGGGTGTCTGCCGGCTCGTCGTTGACCAACTCCATCTACTCAGTGGGAAGGATAGAGTCCATATGGGGGCAGGATTGTCTAGAGTTTCGCTCGGAGAGGTGGCTGTCGGTGAAGGGTGACCGATTCAAGCCGCAGGTCTCTCTCTCTCTCTCTCTCTCTCTCTCTCTCTCTCTCTCTCTCTCTCTCGTGTGAAAGAGAGGGGCATTTTGGTCATTTCACTGTCAATCAACGGGAATATTAGAATCTTTGAGGAGTATTCGACGCCCCGTCGATGGAAGTTAATTGCAATGACATATCTACAAGTTTTCAAGATAGTGAGAATATATATGCTAATAAGTTTTCAAGAATGATATATATGTAATTTCGTCTGTAACAATGGTTTATTTGTAAAAAATCCTAAAAAAACAAATGATTAACTTGCATCTTGTTCATTTCCCAAAGGCTCTTTTAAGGTAATAAGGATTACTTATCATCCAATTAAAGGATATTGCATAGTGATCAAATGTCTTGTATTTTTTGACATATACAATATCAGATGCAATTTTATGTTTTAGAGGGGTTTATACACCGTGCAAGTAGGAGACATGTCTTCATCAAATCAGTATCTGCACAAGACAGGATTATTTCCAGTGCGTGGAACAGGGTGTCCCACTGATAGACAAAATATTCAATTGCAAATGAGGATCCAGTTGCCGTGGAGACAAGCATACACCAAAACCAATCAGCGATTGACATTTAGCTTGAATATTCATGAAGCAATAAAGCCTTAATGGCCTATAAACTCTGAAAACATTTGAATGAAAAATAGCAAATCTCATTCACAAGAAGTCTTCAATATTAGGTGGAAGCCAGGTAGGAGGAATATGCAGATTCTAATTATGTGCGACAGATTAACTGTTTGAAATCGGTGAAAAAAATAGCAGCAAAACCATTTAAAAGTAATTGTCCTCCCAAACTTAGGGGAGAAAAGAACCAATACTTGTTCACAGTAGTACAGCATTGCAAGAAATTGAACTAGCACACTATCAATATGGTCCGCTTGGTTCCCAGAAATCTGGCAAGACACCAACTTCACAGCCATTTTGTCTTCCAAAAGGATGCTGGCATAATATGGCAGTAAAAGGGAAGCCAATTACTGGCATATTAAATTTTTAGCATCTGCAAAAATAAATGACATTTTTTGCCCAGCCCACAAATTTCCAGAGTTGTCTGCTGAAAAAGGGGTGGGCAGGGGTGGGGTAGCCATGGCTGAGCCAGGCACAAAGTTAGCGATGCTATTTTATATGAAGTATTTGGGTTTTTTAGTATGAAATCCCCTGACTAATCAATATATATATATATATATATATATATATATATATATATGAGTGTGTGTGTGTGTGTGTGTGTGTGTGTGTGTGTGTGTGTGTGTGTGTGTGCATTGTGCATATATAACTTTGATACTTTATCCAATGTGAAATTCCTCCTAAACCTTTATATCTCATGTAAAATCCTACTATACTGCATCTGACTAAAGAAAGTTGACTTACAATCAAGGATGAAAGCATGTATGATGATGATTTGGAGACTTTTTTCATATAGAAACGATATAGGGTTTTGCACACATGAGATTCTTGAAGTGCACAGCTGCAAGGAACCTTAGAAGTGTTATCAAGTTCTAACTAAATTAATACAAATCGTCTTCTACATTCATATAACCAGTTAAAATTCATAGAACTAAAAAAAATTGTAACCACTTGCAAGTAAGATATAATCATTTAAGAATTCAATGGTCAAATAAAAGATATAAGATTCAAAATTTTAGAGAGGTCAAGGCTTAATGGTGGTTGAAAGTTAAAGGAGGAGGTACACCCCCCCCCCCCCCAAACAAGGGGAAAAGGCAAAGCAAGAACTCCATGCCCTGTCCAATCCCCAGTTAGCTCCACCACAGCAGCGTGGTCAAGAAGCAACAGCAGGATTAAAATAGTGGTCATATGCTAATGGCAGCATTAGAGCAGTGTTAAAATGCCATAACATACGGCAGTTTGTTGTTGGTGCTCTATTGAAGTGAGATGCCAATTGAAATAGATTCATGCAAAAACAAAAAAAAGGAGAGGAAAAACATAACATAATGTTATTTAACATGCTTTTTTATTGGGGGGTACAATTAAGAAAAGAGCACCATAAAGTTCAACTTCAACAACAGAAAATAGAAATAATATAGGAGATAAGGGGATGGATGCTTTTGCCCCATATCTTTTCTGTCTAAGCATATACAAAGCGAAAGAAATAATAGACAGAATAAAACAATGATGCACAATAAGAATTACGCCCAAATAATAATTTGGTCTGAGTTCTGGTCCAAGATCAAAAGAACGTTGATGAGATGCATTGGGCCTGAAGTAATCGGTATGGGTAACCTACTTGAGCAAGGTTCTTGTTTCTGGTTCATGGTTCACAATAGACATAGCCTATCGTTAGGTTGAAGGTGTCCAACAGTCAAGGCACGCTGGGAATGGATGCGAGCAACAAAATGGCAGCAACACCATGAAGCTGATGCAACATCTACCGCTCCGGCCTCTCTCTCCTTTCTTCTTTCCACTTTATTTTTTCACTTTGTTCTTTCTCAAGATCTTGATGGGGAGAGTCATTCAGCTGTATTGCAAGAAACCAAGGTTTGCAGAACTGGAACTGATTCTGGGACTGGTGACCGTGGTCAGCGTCAGTTCCAGTTCAGATCAGGAACGTCGGTTCAAAGTTTAGGGACTGGTTCCCCAACACCTGTATATTAAGATTAAGAAAAAGGGAATATAATGATTACTGAGGTTTAAACCCTCAAATAAGTGAGATTTAAACCCTTATATCACTTGAACCCTAATTTCAAAGCAATTCAAACCCTAATCTCGAGGAGATTTCAACACTAATAGGATATTTAAACCCAAATCTCACTTAAATTGATTTATTTTTAAAAGTTTTCCTCATTTTTCAAAAAAAAAGTCAAAAAGGTCACATTTTCTGTTTTTCTTGATAAGGACCAGCTGGTTCAGTCATGGAACTTGCTGAACCAGCTCAGTGTTCCGGTCCCAATCAGCTCAAGGCCAGTCTGATCTGGATCGGGCTGGTTCTGCAAACCATGAAAGAAACAAGGGAATAAGAAGATAAAGAAAGAATTTTGGGGTTTCTGCACAGGTTTTGATGGACGATGAGGGTAGCCGAACACACGGCCTTACATGATTCCACCATTGCAAATAGCTGGGTTGACCTCATATCCCACTTCAAAGAGGAAGAAGTATGATAGATGTAATTTTCCTAACCAGGATGGGTGCTGGAGGCAATGTGCAGAATGTGCAAGACCTCTCATAAACCCTAGAGGGAAAGCGGGTGCGGAAGAAGATGGGAGGTAGCCTGGTTTGGCCAGTCCAAAACTTCTTGAACCAGGGACTGTGGCATGTGATTCAGGTTTCAAACCGATGGATCAGTGCAGTTTGACAACATGTAAAGTCCTTTCGATTGGTGGAGTTTGGTTTGATGCAGGTCCCTGGTGGCAGAACAGAACCATCGGGTGCATCCCAAATCCCCACGAGTCACTTCCACCTCTTCACAAGGCACATAACCCCATCATTTTGTTTGTTTGTTTTTTTTTTTTTTTGGTGTGGGGGGGGGGGGGGGGGGCAGGACTGGGAGCTCTCATAAGGCTTCTACATTGGAAGAGCCTGTGGGCAGTGGGAGCAAGCAGTGGCAATGTGCACAGTGCCATCGCTGGAAGGGGGAAGCATCAATTACTGAGAGGGGGTTTCCAAGCTCTGCTTTGGCAACAATGGCTCCTGCCTAGTTGGTGCTGGCCAGCCGTGAGGTGTCTGTTCCAGTGTAGAGGGAAAGTGCTGGCAGCAGCGGCCTTGTCAACAACAGATGTGTCTAAGTACATGGAGCATGCTCTTTTTAGAGCATGCTCTTTTTATCAAGCTTGCCATGCCAAATGCGAGCGTGTAGCAGACTTTGCTTTTTCTTAGAAAGAAATGTGGCAGACTATGCAAGCAGTGGGTAGTCGTCTGTTTCCTGGGGATGGGGTGGAGTGGCGTGAAGTGAAGTGGCGAGGAGGCCCAGTGCAACTTCTGACAGTCATGAAGGTGAGGCCAAGCAGAGGTCGGCATCTTGCGGTAGTTTTGTGATCACTTCAATAATGTGTTGCATAAGAGGCAAGATGATATTGGTGAGAGTCTCACTAAGTCATATCAAACTTTTTGCTTGAAAGGGGACCCAGTGTCTTCACCATGCAGACAAGGGCTAGGTTCAGCTTCCCTTCAACGACCAAGGTCATGGACAAGAACCATTCCAAATTCATACCTGCAGATGGAGAATCACTGTACTCTTTTTCTAAGTGGATATAGAAGAGTTCAAAGATGATATCAAGCTGAGGGATGATCCTTGATCAATAACCTCTGACAGATGATGGCATCCTGATTTAAATCAAAAGGCAAGGCTTCCCGATCAGTTCAGATGACGAGTATATCACTTGGTAAATAGCAACCTTGATGAAATTTGTCAAGAATCAAATTACCAATTGTACAAGGGAATGTGCGAGCATGGATGGCTAGAGGGACTCTAGGCTATTGGTGGGGTGGTGTTTCAACTGGAGTTCTGGGCAGTGGCAAGTATGTCCTGTGGTTGAGGGCTTGTCTTCTTGTTGGGAAGGTCTTGAGTGCACAATTTTGTTTTGCTTTGACATAGAACTAGTGGGCCCACTTATCTACATTAACTGTGCATTGACATATCCTCAAATGGTCTAGTCATGTGCATTGATGTCCAAGTTCGGTACCAGTCCGACGTGTGATCAAATTTGAGTAGAAGAGGGTAAAAGAACTCAGGGAAGGCCTAAAAATCAAATAGAGAAGTATAGTAAGAAAGGAATTGTCATCCCTATTAACCACAAATATGCATTGGATAGATTAAATGCCAAATACATTGGGCAAGCTTGTCATGATTATGATGATGATGATGATGACGACAATGACAACATAAAAAAGATAATTGTAAAAGTATCACGGTCCATTTGTTTACAGAATTGTTTAGATATCCTCATGTGACATTGAGAAGGCTAATTGAAAATTTGCTTTCTCAAAGGAGTGATTCATGACAATACAATGTAAGAGAGATTTTTTTACATAAATAATATTTAACAGAGATGTTCCTAAAAAAGTTTCAAGAAAATAGACAGCTAGAACTACACAAATGCCTTCACACCAAGAACCCATTGTCTACCATGCTGGTGTAGGATTCATTAAGTCAACCCCATTTGTCTATGGATGAGGATTGCTGTTTTTTTGTTGATGATGATTATGATAATGATCCTAGATGCCTCATAAGATGTTTAAATAATACAGCAGCTTGCAAGTAGCGAAAAACTTCATAGATGGATTTGCTTCATAACATAATTCCATTAAATGTTCATTGGGCACCTTAAATTCCAGTAACGTATATTGCCTACATAGGAATGAAATGAAACAAATACGATTTTGAGCACAGCACCTGAAAACAGAGTATAAGATCTCCAGGAAGCACTACAACACACTCTGAAGCTTCGCATGGAAGAGAACGCTGTCGAACACACTTGCGGACATTAACCCATTCATCTTCCTCTACCCCAAAGCCAGAAAACCGGACGCGAACTTCCTGAAAGAAAAACACACATTATATTGAAGGAGACGAGGAATAATTAAGACATCTGACTTTTTCCAGGTATTCCTGGATAAACATTTGATGCATTGCACAGAAATAGACTTAAAGAACAGGAATCAGCTGCTTGCCCAATTACATATTTTTGCACAAATGGTTAACGTAAGATCTTAGGTCAATGAAGGACATCTTCCTCATAAAAGAAAATGCTGGATGATTTTTGTGTAACCAAGGATTGAAGTAAATTTGACTAACTACAAGATGCCATTAGAAGGTAAAAAAATGAGATCTTTACCGGATCACCAGTCTCAAACATTCTGTGAGAAATAAACTGTGCAACATCATACCTGAGGATGGAAAAACAACAAAATCAAATTGAATAAATAAATAAATAAGGACTAACATAAGAGTGAGATGAATGTTCTCAGATGACACAATGTGTCAATTAAGGTTAATTCTAGATTCTTCAAAATGCCATAAAAATGAAAATGTGAATCATAAAATATGAAATATTTCATATCAACATAAAACATGGAGCCCTAAATATTCGCAAGCCATATAAGCAGATAAATAAAGCCACGCAAGTAGATATGATAATGAATGTTTTTTATGACAATGATATTTTAGGGCTTCAAACAGAAGGACATGAGATGCTCCTCACATATACATTTAATAAAACACACCCACAAATTTAGACATCGCCCAGCATCAAGTCAACTTCCTCATAGATCGACGTACAAGAAAGTCCAATAGCTTTAACCAGTAAAATCACTATCAAATTCAACAGTTATGACAAACTAGCTTACATTACAACAACTACGGTCAATGGATCACTAGACATAAAAAATGGATGAGCAAGTATGCATGGGAAACATTGAATCAATGTTCGTCCAAGTGTGAAGATCTCAGACCTTCATTTTAAATCATTCTAGGGGTAGTTTGGTCAACAAAAGATCAGTGGCTCACCAACATCTTACTTGATCACTAAGAGAATAAGGAAATAAGATGTGGGATTGTTGGCTCTATAAATGACAAACTGAACCGCCTCTCCCACCCAAGCAAGAAGCCAAAAAGAAAGAGAATAAAATGGGGGATCATTGGCTCTACGAATATCAACTGACCCCCTCCCCAACCAACAGGCTAACCCATCTTTTACTTGGAGAAGGAAGGATGGCAGGCCAAAACAACCCCCTTGCTCATTTATTAGAAAAAAGAAAGGAGAAGAAAAATAGTGAGCATATCTGTTGGTCTCTCCGTGGCCCGCTGAGGGTAAACCCCCCCTCTCTTGCAAGGTCACTTGTAAGGCGAAAGGGAAGAGGACTAAAAGGGTAGGTGCGTAGACCCCATCCACCATTGGAATTTTAAAGAAGATGGTAGAGAAGATGGTGGAAGTAACCCCTAAAGGGCCTTTCCTATAGAAAGCCAAGCACCAGAGGGAATCACCTGAAGTCAAGGTGTAACAACCAACCTAGGCAAGAAAGCAATAACTTGGTTTGGAAGCGTGGGAATTGAACCCCTCCCCCCCAAAACAAGAAGGCAAAAGGATAGAGAGTAAAATGGAGGCTTATTGGCTCTACGAATGTCAACTGACTCCCTCCCCAACCAACAGGCCCAACCCATCTTTTACTTGAAGAAGGAGAATGAAGAAAGGAAGGAAACGAGTGCCCGGGTAAAACAAGCCCCTTGCTCATGTATTAGAATGAAGAAAGGGGGCGAACAATGGTAAGCATGTCTGCTGGCATCTCCTTGGCCTGCCGAGGGAACACAAACCACCTCCCTTTCCCTTTCTTCTTGCAAGGCCTCTTGTAAGGTGGAAGGGAAGAGGGCTAAAAGGGCAGGTGGATGGACCCCACCCATCTTTGGAATTTGAAAGAAGAGGGAAGCATGGAATGCAATCTCGGCGAAATCTCGGTCTCGGGAGACTTTCCGAGAAACGAAGCCCCCGAAATTCGACATTCTCGGCTTTCAAATGGCAAGGTGGGGATTATAGCCGGGAAGGGTCCCGACTCCCGACCGAAACCTGCTGGGGATCGGACTTCCAGATCCCCTTTAAACAAAACCCCGTGACCCCCCAATCCCAAACCCTACGCCCCCAACCCCCAATGCCCCCCTTCCTCTCCGGCCTCTCCTAGGGTTTGCGCCAAAACTCGATGCGATCATCGCCGTCGAGCAATGTTCGCCGCTGGCTGTCACTGCCATTGCGAAGGACGTTCGCCGTCGACAGTCGTCAAGGACCTCCGAGCTTGTCCACAACCTCCTCTTCGCCAGCGGACACAAGGTAACCTCTTACTCTCTCGATCTCTCTCCTACTTCCTCTCTCCTCTTCTCTCTCTCCCCCGTCCCTTCCATATTCCATCTCTCTCTCCCTCGTCCCACCTCTCTCTCTCTCTCTCTCTGAGACAGAATCGAATAGTAAGAGAGTGACTCTCTCTGTCTCTCTCCTACCACCCTCTCTCTATATCTCTTCTCTCTCCCCCATCCCTCCTCTCTGCCAGAGAGAGCGCCGAGAGTCGACTCTCTCTCTCTATTCCTCTCTCTCCCTCTCCCCTACCCCCTATCCCCACCCCCTGCTCTCTCTCTATCTCAGAATCTCCCCATATCTCTCTGTCCCCCACCCCCTACTCTCTCTCTCTTTGTGTGTGTGCACGTGCATGCGCGTGTGTGTGTCCCGTCCTAGGGTTTGTTTTAGTTTGAAGTTTTCATGTTAATATTTTTTTAGTGTCAATTGTCTCAGTTTAATTCGTCGAAGTTGCTAATCAAGGTGGCAATCATGTGAAAATAGCGAATTCTTGAAGAAAAAAATATTTGAATTTCACAAGGTATAATTTTAGATCCGTTGCAATATTTTTTAATATGATATGATTGAGAGATTGTGTTATTTGAATTTTATTAATTACTATTTATTATTTATGTTTCAATGCTATCAGAAATATGTCTTCTCAAGATATAGATTGGCAATACGAGAATGTCATAGGAAAGGGGTCGCAATGTAATTTTTGTGGAAGGTAACAAAGACAGGTGGAGTAACAAGATTAAAGAATCATTTGATTGGAGAAAAAAGACAAGATGTACCCAAGTGTCTGAGTTGTCCACTTGAAGTCCGAAAGAATTAAAAGAATCTAAACAATAGAGTGGCAAAGAAGCTACGAAGCTTGAGGCAAATAGACGATTGATTATGGAAGAGTTGTGTCACATGGGAAGGGATGATGATGATAATAGCGAATCTGATGATTGTGAAGAAGTGCCAGAAGCTCGAAGGCAAAGAGTGGTGAGGACACCCGAGTGTGGATCCGATTCGACCCGACCAGTGTCTACCACCGACAGAGGTCTCCAACAGCGACACCGACATCTCTTTCGCTCGATGATGATCCATTAGTTGATTGCTGTACTTTTTATTTTGATTAGTAGGTCATTTTATTAATTGTGATTTGAGGCCCATTAGTGGTCTTTTCCATTTTTTCTGCATTTTAGGGTGTGAGTTTTACACTATTTTAGGTCCTAAGATATTTTAGTCATTGGGTTTAAGAGGACTATCAGGATTCCATCCTCTATATATAATAGTGTAATCTCAATTTTTAGGTTAATGAAGATGAAAAGAACTCAATTTGTTTCGGCTGCGAAGGTCTCCTCTATCTTGTGAAGGGAAGGCACAAAACCCTAGGCCCCGGGTGTGAAGTCCGAGGTCGTCCCCCCTTCTCTCACCTTGTACACCCACGTTTCCTCCTCTTCTCCCTCCTTTCCTTCTTCTCCCCCCCCTCCACTTTTGCTTTCTTTTTGTTGTGCCTTCCGCAAGCCAAACGCTTGCAACCTTCCCTTCCCCCGTGGCACTCCGCCGTCACTAGAGGCCCTACGGCCAGTCGGAGTCATCTCCAGAGCCACCGCCTACTTCCATCAGTCGCACAGCCATCGTCGGCCTCGCTCCCATCCGCGGCCACCAACGTCCCGAAGACATCGCTCTCACGGCCGCCCCAACGTGCCCACCTAGCTGTCGAGTGGCGTCCCTACGTCATCCGGCCAGGAGGCCAAAGATCGACGCCCTGCCCACGGGCCCTTCGCAGCCCACCCCTCCCTGCTACATCCGCCCACCAACACAAGTCGATTCCAGAGCCGCCCACTCCCGCTCAGGCTGCTCAGCCAAAGTAGGGTGCGCCCAGTCGCACACAACCGCTGACCAGACCGCCCTCCGATCGCACCTGTCACTACGAGGGTGGACAGCCTTCCTCACCTGCAATCGCCCATGAGCTGTACGTTTGACCGGCTTGCACCACCGCCTGCCCCACCAAAATCGTCCTGCAACAGTCTCCACCTCTGCTCACCTGTTGTCCAAGGAGCCCAAGCCCCTTCTTCGCAACAGCGGCCCCACTGGCATTGGACTTGGAGGTCCTTGCATCCCCAACAACGTGTCTCGCTCCTCAGTGAGTCAATTAGTGTTGATAGTCCGCTTAACTTGCTCGTTTCGTATTTGGTTATTTCTGTAGTTGAGTGTGTAGGACTTCCTACCTCAATATATTATTATTCACTATCAGATTATGTGCTTGTGAGCGTACCATCTAAGAGCCCCGTTTTGACATCGTTGTGTGTGTGTGTGCTTTGATACCATAAACCGTGATAGTTTTACCTACCGTTCGGTCTGATGTTTCTCGCTGCGAGGGACGGCTTCATAAAAGCGTAGCTTCTATTATTCTCACGTATTATCACTCTCGGAGTTCGTGTGTGCGACGGTTTATTTGTCGATATATATTGTAGCCTATCGCTGATCTCATTAGTCGCCTAGTCGGACTTATTTAGGTTAACCGTTCCGCATCACTTTTGGTATCAGAGCCAGGTTAGCAATTTAGGGTAGTCACCACCTTGTCATACCATGTCTTGCTTTTGTTGTTAGATCGTTTGCATCGTATTTCAAAAAAAAAAATCATTTGCAACCCTTTGATACCATAGTGTGTTGGTGGATAGGAGTTTAGTCCAATCCTATGTCGTATGCCCACACATAGTGGTGCTGAGTACCACTTGTCAGCGCCAATGTTAGGTTCACACCCGGACATGTCGGGGTCACACTTGAACATGTCGGGTTCACACGTAGACACTCAGGGAGGTCCTGACTTGACCAACTTAGTGTATAAGCTCATGACTCAGGTTCGGAGGATTGACCGACGCCTAGAGGGAGGCTAGGCCGACATAGAAGATAGGATTATAGAGTCCGACCGTACTGTCTAGGAGATGGTTGGGCGCATCATCGCCTTGGAGGGAGCCATCCGGGGCCCAAAGCATGAGCGAGCGGCAGAGCACCCGGATCCTTAGTGTCCACATCCCCGGCCCACACCTCAGGTCGTGCCTCAGCCTCATCCCCAACTTGCACCTCAACCCGCACCCCAGGCCGCGCCTCAGCCCCCACCCCCTAGAGCTGCCCATGCCGATGTTTGGTGTGGTTGTAATGAGGATTTTAACAGATGATCTTTTGAGGGGGTGGGTGAGACTCCTAGGACTCTCACTGCTTAGAGATATAGGAGGTATGATCAGGAGTTTGATGATGAGTAGAGGATGTATCAAGAGAGGAACCAGAATATTCGGAATGCCCGCCTTGAGGTTCCCAGCTTTGACGGTTCCTTGGAACCGCAGGTTTGTCTTGATTGGGAAGCCAAGATGAACCGCTACTTTGATTGGTTGGGGATGTCCGACCCTAGGCGAGCTTTCTTCGCCAAGATGATGTTGAGAGGTCGAACTCAGACCTATTGGACGAACCTTGAGGACCGTCTTGCACAGAGGTTTGAGAACCCTATTGTACGTCCCCGTGACGTACGGACACCGATTGATTGATAGGTGGCAGACCATCACTCAGGGTTCTCGATCCGTTTTAGAGTATATTGATGAGTTTGATGAGCTCCTGTTGAAGTGTGGAGCTCGCGAGAAGGGAGCGTTGACCCTCGATTTCGGAGGGGACTTCGTCGGATTTATCAATAGGAGTTGTTCTCTCAGTGCATAATGACCATTGACCATGCCTACCAGGTCGTGCGTGAGATGGAGTAGTTCGAGATGGAGATGGACTCGCCCCCTCAGGCGAGACCTACATATCAGCGTCCCCTTGACCAGCGTGTCGCTCTCAGGTCGTCCTAGAAGAGTCCTGCCATCAGACTCCCCGAGGTCCCACACCAGGACCCACCCCCTCACCCTCGTCCTTTTCCCTAGAGGGATGTTGTGCCTACCTTACCTGCCCCTCCTACTCGCCCCCAGCTTAGTGCACCACTTGTCAGGTGAGATGAGAAGGGGAAGGTCCCTACGGTTGGAGATGTGCCACGAGATGGCAGTTCTCATAACCGTTGTTATCAATGTCAGGGATTAGGTCATTATGCTAGTTCTTGTCCCACTAGAGCCCTAGCCATTGAGAGCGTTGATCCGGTGGATCCCCCACCTGCCCCTAAAGATGTGAGTTATGAGGTTAGAGCTGACATGGCCAATGAGTTTCAGTTGGAGAATGATGTAGTTGGCTGTATCCGGGCGATTGGCATTGAGGACGTGCTAGGTGACGACAGGCTCGGGGTCGTTCGTTGCATTCTGACCCAGCCTAAGGAAAGCGATGACCAGTGCCGCACTGCGATCTTCCAAACCTGCTGTCACCTCGGTGGTAAGGTCTGTAGGGTCATTATTGATAACATGAGTTGCATTAATGCAATCTCTACCGGTACAGTCACGTGCCTGGGTTTGACGCCTATGGATCACCCTCGCCCCTACCACATGTCCTAGGTAGACACAACTTCCATTCCTATTCAGACGAGGCGCCTCATTCCGATACATCTCCATTCATATAATGCCCATATTTGGTGCGATGTCTTGCCTATGGAGGTCGGAAGTATTATCTTGGGTAGGCCATAGATTTAGTATATGGATCCCACCCTCTATGGTCGATCCAACACGTGTCTTCGAGCATGGCGTCCAGCGTATCACCACTCAACCCTCCTGACCCCAAGCTTCTTCCCCGCAAGAGAGTACCCCACCTAGTCCCCCAGCTACTATTGGCTCCTCTCAGCCGCGCACCACCGTTGCACCCAGTGCTACGCAGTAGGGCACTGCTTTCACCTCCAAAGCTCCCCAATCTAGTAGCACCCCTACATCTCGTGTTTCTATCTTGGGTGCTCCATCTACCAAGACCTTATAGTTGATCACCGCTCAAGAGTCTGAGCAGGAGTTTCCCAAGTATGACACTATCTATGCCTTAGCGGGGAGGGAGATTATAGAGGAGGTCACTAAGGAGGCGCCACACAAGCACCCCGCTGAGGTTTGCCTCACTCCTCTAGGAGTTTGCCAATGTCTTCCCTGAGGACCTTCCAGATAGATTGCCTCCGATGCGTGACATCTAGCACGTCATTGATTTGATTTCAGAGTCCACGTTACCCAACTTGTCAAACTATCACATGAACCCGACTGAGTACGCCGAGCTACAAAGGTAGGTTGAGGAGTACTTGACCATGAGGGAGAGTATGAGCCCCTATGTCGTTCCCACACTGTTAGCTCCAAAGAAAGATGACACTTGGAGGATGTGCGTGGATAGTCGAGCAATAAATCGCATCATGGTGAAGTACCGTTTTCCCATTCCCCGCTTGGATGACTGTTAGATATGATGGCGGGAGCCACAGTGTTCTCGAAGGTCAATCTAAAGGGTGGCCATCGTCAGGTCAAGATCCGACCTGGAGATGAATGAAAGACGGCCTTCAAGACGAAGAACGAGCTTTATGATTGGTTGGTCATACCCTTCGGAATGTCCAACACCCCTAATACTTTCATGCGGTTGATGACCCAAGTGTTGTGACCATTCATTGGGATGTCTTTGGTCGTATATTTTAATGACATGCTTACCTACAACCGCACTAGGGAGGATCATGTGTGCCACCTGTACCAGGTGTGTCTTGCCCTTCGTCGTGAGAGCTTGTATAGCAATCTTAAGAAATGCCTTCATGGCAAATCATGTTACTTTCTTGGGGTTCAATGTGTCCAGTGAGGGTGTCTCCGCTGACCCAAATAAGGTCGGGGCAATCGTAAAGTGGCCTGAGTCACAGACTATCTATGATGTGCGTAGCTTCCATGACTTGGCTACCTTCTACCACCGATTCATATGCAGATTCAACACAGTGACGGCTCTGATTACAAACTGTATTCGGAAGGGAGCCTTTGTGTGGACGAAGACCGTTACTTCGGCCTTTCGTGACATCAAGGAGCGAATGACTTAAGCACATGTACTTCAATTGCCCGAATTTTCGAAGGTGTTTGAGGTCTCGTGTGATGCTTTTGATGTCGGCATAGGTGGACAATTGAGTCAAAAGGGCCACCCTATTGCATACTTCAGCGAGAAATTGAATGATGCAAAGCTGAAGTACTCCACCTATCATAAGGAGGTCTATGCGGTAGTTCAGGCTTTGAGGCATTGGAGACACTATCTACTATCGCAGGAGTTTGTGGTGCATTCGGACCATGAGACCCTCAGATTTCACCATGCCAAGAAGAAGCTCAACCCCCGGCACAGTCAATGAGTAGAGTATCTTCAGGCCTATACATTCGTCCTCAAACATCGAGTGGATGCGGAGAACCGTGTGGCAGACGCACTGAGTCGTCGATCCTCCCTCTTATTTGTTGTCCACACGGAGGTCACGGGGTTTGAGAGGCTCTGAGAGGAGTACTCCGACTGCCCAGATTTTGGTTAGATCCACGCGGCGCTCCAATCAAGACTCTCCCGAGAGTATAGTGATTACATCCTTCTATCTTTTTCGTGGGGATAGGTTGTGTTTAGTGGACCTCTGTCCGCAAGTTTTTAATATGGGAGGTTCATGTAGGAGGTCTCGCCGGCCACTTTGGCCGGAACAAGACCATCGAGTTAGTTGAGTACCAATTCTTTTGGCCCCTGAAGCGCGATGTGGCCCGCATTGTGACTCAGTGCCGCACCAACGTTACAACTAAGCAACGAAAGCAGAACACCAATTTGTATACTCCCCTCCCTGTGCCAGATCGTCCGTGGCAGGATATTAATATGGATTTTGTTCTTGAGTTGCCACGTACGGTCCGCCAACACAATTCCATCATGGTGGTTGTCAATAGATTCTCCAAGATGGCTCACTTTATCCCCTGCGCTAGGACATCCGATGTGTCAAAGGTAGCCCGCCTCTTTCTAGTTGAGATTGTCCATATGCATAGGCTACCCAAGACTATTGTCTTCGACAGGGATGTGCGACTTGCGAGCTATTTTTGGAAGACCTTATGACACCTTAAGGGCACGAAGCTCAAGTTCTCCACAACTTATCACTCTCAAACCAATGGGCAAACTAAGGTAGTTAACAGAAGTCTGGGTGATCTCTTGCGATATCTAGTTGGAGAGCATGAGCATGGTTGGGATCTAATTTTACCTTTAGCATAGTGTGCATACAACAACTCGATCAATAGGTCTACTAGCATGAGTCCTTTTGAGATGGTTACTGATTATAGACCTAGGAGGCCCATAGATCTTGTCTCCATACCCATTCAAGCCCGTGTTTCGGAGTCAGCCGAGTCGCTAGCAGAGCATATTAAGAGTCTACATGATAGCATTCGTCGTCACATTGAGATCAACAATAAGAACTACAAGAAATTGGCAAATGCACACCGTAGGGTACAGGAGTTCTAGGAGGGTGACTACGTGATGATCAGGGTCTAAACAGTTTCCCTCGGGAATCGTGAAGAAGCAACAAGCTCGGGAAGCATGTCCATTCAAGGTATTGTAGCGTGTAGGGCCCAGTGTGTATGTTGTAGATCTACCACCAGACTACGATATTAGTTCCACATTCAATGTTTCAAAATCAGGTGGGTTATCGAGACCCGACAGTGATTCCCAACGATCCTTTCGAGCCTTCTTCCCCTCTTGTGAGTAGGGATGTCAACGGGTCGGATACGGTACGGATAGTGGACTATCTGTATCTGTATCCGATAAGGAAGAACTGTATCCGTTTGATGTTCGCTAAATATTCGGAAAATAGTGTATCCGAAACCGTTATCTAGTATCCGAAAAATACGGTTAACGGACGGTTAGCGGATAGTTACCGGTCATAAGAGTACATACAAGACTAAAATTTAAGATATAAATTAACTCAATTAGAAAAAAATTAAATTGAAAAGAGCAATCCATATATATGATAAACAAACACATTTCAATTTAGTTCTCGTATCATCATCATTCATGAATCAACATAGAATGAAATTAAAAGTATAAAAATACATAATATTATAATATCCTAAAGACAAGATGAAACATATTAAGTGAAAATAATAAAGTGAAATAACACTGTTGACTTTAATCTCCATCATCTTTTCATTCTTTACATATTTTGCATGAAAATAAAGAATATATTAAGTTATAATTTAAAAAATTATAAAGATATCTTATAATTTAGAAATATTTTATCATCACTAAAATAGAAATGACTTAGATTATACATCTATCTCATCTTCAATGTCATTTTCTTCAAGATATTAAATTATTTGAGTCAAATCTAAACTTGTTTAACGGTAACGGACAGATACGGGTTCGGAATGAGGTGTATCTGTATCCGTATCCGCTAAGAAATCAGATATATCCGTATTCGTATCCGTTAATTTATCGAAAGAAAAATATTATCCATTTGATGTTCGTTAAGCTAACGAAACGGACGGTTATCGGGTTGTCGGTTACCATTGACATCCCTACTTGTGAGTGACCCCACCCCGAAGTGCCCACCAACAGCCTCTGTTACAGCACGGTATGAGCAAATTGACCAGAGATGAGTAGGTTGCTACCTCATGGAGCGGAGCTTTTCAACGCCACCTGATTCGTTGGAGAGGATGGCCACCTACCGAGGACGAGTGGATCACACACGAGGAGCTACAACAAATCGACCCCGACCTCTTGAAGCAGTATCAGAGTGGCCAGGACCCTTACTCGACTAAATTGAGTTCCTCCCAGATGGGGAGGATTGTCGAGGACATCTGAGCGCGGATCCGATTCGACCTGACCCGCATCTACCGTCGATGGAGGCCTCCAACAGCGACATCGACGTCTCTTTGGCTTGATAATAGTCCGTTAGATGATTGATGTACTTTTTTATTTGATTAGTAGGCCATTTTATTGATTATGAGGCCCATTAGTTGTCTTTTCTATTTTTCTGTATTTTTTGGTGTAATTTTCGCATTATTTTAGGTCCAAGGGTATTTTGGTCATTGGGTATGAGAGGAGGACCATTAGGGTTCCATCCTCTATAAATAATAGTGTGATCTCAATTTAGGTTAATGAAGATGAAAAGAACTACTATGTGGGTGTTGCAACTGTTTATTCTCTCGAGTTAATCGAGATTAAAAGAAAGGGAATTAATCCCGTGAAAGTCGGAAGATGGCATAAAGTTGGGGACCTTGAAATAACGGTTCAAAATCGAGTCTCGAAGAGCCCCGCCATAATCACGGCACAAGAAAACGGAGTTCGCAGCAAGCGGACAAACCAAAAAAGATGTCTCGGCACTTGCGAGGAATTCGAGCAAGTAACGTAAGAAATTCGTGAAGCTTGGTGTTCGCCCCGATGAGGAATGAAGCAAGCGGTGCAAGAAACGGAGCACAAAGTGATCCTGGAGCGTCGTTCCTTCTTTCACGTGGCCGAGAGAGAGAAAATTCAGAAAAAAGGGATTGGGGGCCCTTTTATAAGTTTCCCCTTCTCTCTCTCTCCCCCCCGGACCACCTCAGACCGGGTAGCCCTTCCACCCGGTCCAGGTAGCCCTGTTGGCGTCACCACTCGGTCCAGGTAGGTCCCATGGCACTTCCACCCGGTCCAGAGGCCCCCTTGACACCTCTGCCAGGTCCGGGTAGGTCCCAAAAATGCCACACCCTGATCCAGGTAGGCCCTGGGCCATCTAGGCCTATAAATACCCCCCCCCCCCAAGTCCCAAAATGAAAGAAAAAAATTTTGAGGCTCGAAAGGTTCGGACGCGCTCAAGACATCAGAGCATTAATAGCTGCGTACTTGGCGCGGAAGACGATTCGGCTCGAAGCGGTCCGACTCTTGGTCTCTGTTACCCAAGGAGGGTATGCTATAAACGTCCCTCTAACGATGCTTAGCCAAGTCACAAATCCTATGAAAGATGTCATGTAAAATGACAAAAATACACTTGTGATCGTGAAAAGACCCAGGAACTGGCAAAATTGCAAAAATATCCTGTGATATTCACGAAACTTGTAATTGGGCCTATAAAGCCCCCATATGAAGTCTTGTATGACGATCATTAATGAAATGCATCGGGAAATGACAAAAAGACCCCGAATCGATAGTAAACCTTGAGGTCACCTCTCTCGAACTCGATCTGCACCAAAATTGAAGTCACCGACTAACCCAATCAATGGGATGGACCGTACCCCTCAACCAGTGCCAAACTGGATCAAACCCCTCAGCCAGTGCCAAACTGGACCATACCCCTCAGCCAGTATCAAACTAGACCAAATCCCTTAGCCAGTGCCAAACTGGACTCCATACCTCCAACAGTATCAAACTATGTTCAGACTCTACTTCTACAAACTCGGAGCCCACATCTCCATCAGTGTCAAACTACGAGTGGTCTCCGAACCTTATCCCATGCATTATCATTGTTGCTTTTGTCGATCTACTCCCGACGTCGCGACCTCTAGGTCAATGACTCTTTCTCTTTCGGCAGTTAAACAAGGGTGTTCGGATTATGTCCGATGTAAATAAACACCGACTGCGGTCGGTGGGGAAGAGTCCTGCACCCAAACCCTAAATCGCTTGATAAACCCAAACCCGTGGATTTAACAATGCGCACGCTACTTAAATAGCCATAAATGTGCGCCCACATATCCACAAAAATCAAATTCCATGGCGTCGAACAGTGGACTATTGCTTTTCCTAATTAATCCTTTTATTAAAAAATTCTTTGATTTGTTTTTAAAATTCTTCTATATCTTCTGTTGTGTATTTTAACGGTATTATTTTGATTATTATTCCTAGATTTTTAAGTATTATTTCAACCACCGATTTTTGTTTTCCCACAATCTAAGAGGATGTTTTGATATTAGGTCTAAGTTTTCTGCTATCTTTTGTATTGTCCTTTTCTTGTCTTCTTTGGTTTCATCCTTCCTAAGTTATTCTATTCTAAATGCTATTGCTCTATGGTCTATATATGCTTTCTTAGTCATGTAGTTCCATTTATGTAAGTACACTCTCTTAAGTAGTGGTGCTTTGATTCTTTTTTCATTTATAGTTAAGGATACTTCTTTAAGATCTTGTGTCTAAGGTAAATGTTCCCTGATAAAGTCATTTCCTAGTAATAGATCATGATATATATTATGCCATACCTTTTTAATTATACATAGGACTCATTGGATTCTAATGCGGAGGTTATAGATTATCTTCTTTATCTCTACTATTTTGCCACTGGCTACCGTTACTGTTAGAGGATTTTTTGTTGTTTCTCACATTCCTTTGGGTACCACAGATTCATTTACTAGATATATGCTACTTCCGTTATCTACGTAGGCATGTACTGGAGTATATCTGTGCCTAGGATGTTAAGATTATTTTTGTTGGTTTTTCCATATCTTATTTGGTCTTCTATTTTATTAATTTCCTTTTTAAATATGGGAATACTTACTGTCTATGTGCTATATCCCACAATTTCGGCATCATTTTTTAGTTCATTATCTTCATTAGGATTAGATGATTGTCCCCACTACAAATTTTGAGAATTTTCGTTCACTTGTGATCCTTGTAAGTAGTTTTTTAAGTCTTTCCCTCTCTTCCTCGTATTCTTCTCTATGAACCTTTACCGATCGCTTGCTTTCTATAATACTAAGCATTATTGATATCTGAGGTATAATTCTAATTGGTTCCTGCTATGGTTGATACCGGCCTAGAATTAATTTACAATCAACGGGTCGTGTTTCTTATGAACGTTTTGTTCTTTCAGTGATTTCATTTGCAATGGTTCTTCCTAACCTTACCTGCATTGGATCTTCCTTTACTAGGCCACTTCTATCTCCATAAGGATTTCTAGGATTTAAATATTTTTGTGATTTCACTATTAGTTGTCTTCATTATTATTCTAAATGTGATGTATACTATTTCTGATCCTTCGACAAATATTTTATGGAATATTCTTATATCTAATATAAGATATAATATATTGTAAATATTTTTTCATTCAGGCTAATCCAATAGTTTAGCTCGCAACTAACTCCAAAGGTTCCATACTTCAAGTTATCTTCTGTTGTCATAATTACGACTTTTTCTAATTTTAAAACTCTTGCATCTAAAACAAAATTTTATATAGAACTTTGTATGCCTCTAAACAAAGGTCTAACCCACATTCATATTGATCCTAAGTTGACATAATTATATGTGTTTCTTTTTTAAATCTTCGGTTACTCCTGATTCTATCTTTAGGGAAAATATGCCTAATCCATCTAGTGTCTTTAGCATTATGTTTCCTTCTATATCTTCAATGATATACTTTTCAAAGATATTATAATGACCTTTAAAATTTTTGTTAGCTTTTATTTTTTACATTATTTTTTCTTCATTGATTTTATTTCCTAGTTCTATTTCTACCTCATAATTATTTCCCATAAAATCTCCTAATCTTCCTGACTCTACTTAATGAACAAACCTAACTTCCCTATCTTCGCTTTCTGTTTCATAGGCTTCTTCATTCATCATACAAACATAGACTTCGCTTTCTTCTTCAGAACTACAATAGTCTGATTTGCTTGTTTATGTTTCATCTTCTATTATTCTTATTCCTTTAACGTTGACTGCCTCCTCTTCATCTAATTCTATACAATCGTAGGATCCTAAGGTTTCTATGAGCTTCTGGTTTGCCTTGGAGTTTTTCTTCGAACATTGATTGACAAAGTGGCTTACTTCACCACATGCCCAACATTTACCGTTTTTTTTGGACATTCCTTGACCTTCACAAAACATCTCTTTTTAAATTTCTTAAATTTTCTTCTGAGTTTGTGCCTTCTGTATTATTCTCTGTGTTGTCTGAACTTTTTCTTTCTTTACGGTAGTCTCTTACTTCTCTTTCGGTATGTTCTGAGTTTTTCTAGGCATCCATAGTTTCCTAGATATCCTATACTTTCATCACACGTGATTCTAATACATTCTCTAGCTAGTGATTGCGCTTGCCTCTGAAGACATAACGTTCTTAAATATTTTTTAACGAAAGCAATTCTTGATCCTATAGTATCATCTTCTCCCTCTATTTTATAATTATTATTACAGTAATCCGCTATTTGATATGGGAATGCATTAAAGTACATGGCTTTATATGTTTCGTCTAATTCTCCTATTTCATAGTAACAATCTAGGAATTCATTGTTAAATTGATCTAAGAACCTAAGATCACAACATTTTATCCTTTGAATTTTATATCTATATTTGTTTCTCTTATTTTCTATTAATTGTACGCTTCCACAAAATTCTTTAATTATGTGCACATACGCTGCTTTCGCTACTTCTACCAATTCCATATGTTGATAATCATCCAAGTTTACTTGTTCATTCATTCTGACTAGGTATTTTCTGGCCAATCCTTGGGCTGTGTTGGTTAAGTATGTTCATAATTCTTTTGTTTTCCATTCAAGGTGTTGTGCTACAACGTAAGTGACTCTTAGATACCATTCATTCTGGCTAGGTATTTTCTGGTCAATCCTTGGGCTGTATTGGTTAAGTATGCTCATAATTCTTTTGTTTTCCATTTAGGGTGTTGTGCTATAACGTGACTCCTAGATACCACTGATATATCAATTTTTCTTTGTTTTTATATTGTCTATGTCTAGAAAGTATCCCCGAGAACTTATTGGTTTTAACTCTATTTCTTTAGGATCATATTTAGATTGATGCCTTTTCTTAGTTTTAAATTTGTATCGTACTCCATTCTCTATGTACTTTTTATTTTGATTTTTTTGCATATAAACCATTATTATAGACGAATTTGCAAATATATCACTCCTGGAAACGTATTAGGATACATATCACTACTATTTTGAAAAACTTTCAAATATGCCATCGTCGTAACCCCTCGTTACCACCCATCAACTTAACCATGGTTAAGTCTAACTAGATATAGGAAAATACAAAAATGCCCACAATTATATTACCTAAGGTTTGAGTTATTTACAAAAAAAATGTAAATAAAATCTTAAAATAAAAATAACACAAAATAAATAAATATATATATATATATATTTTTTAGGGTTGAAATGTTTTGTATGGTCATCTTCTTCTCTCCTCTCCTTGATGGACAACGACTACACTATGGAAAGGGGCTGCGGCCTGGTGGTGGCCCCGGCGACCTGCAGCCCACTCTCCGCTCCATGCCACATTTCCCTCTCTCTCATGGGGGTCGGGGGGGAGTAGCAAGGAGAGGGGGAGCTTTGTCGCCAGTCACCAGAGGGGGGAGAGAGGGGGAGGGGACGGGGTGATAGAGAGACAGTGTAGGGAGGGGGGACACTAGAGGCGTCTCCCCCTCCGACAGTGATAGAGGGAGAGGGAGGGGATGGAGTGAGAGAGAGAGTGTAGGGAGGGGAGACGCCGGAGGGGGAGAGAGAGTGCAGGGAGGGGGATGTCGGAGATGTCTCCCCCTCCGGCGTGACAAAGGGAGAGGGGGGGAGAGAGAGAGAGGGGGGATGGGGTGAGAGAGAGAGGGAGTACAGGGAGGGGGGACCCGGAGGCGTCTCCCCCTCCGGCGTGATAGAGGGAGAGGGGGGAGAGAGAGAGAGAGCGAGGGGGAAGGGAGGGGATGGGGTGAGAGAGAGAGAGGGGGGAGGGGATGGGGTAAGAGAGAGAATGCAAGGAGGGGGGACGTCGGAGGGAGGGGGGATGCCGGAGGCGTCTCCCCCTTCGGCATGAAAGAGGGAGAGGGAGAGAGGGAGAAGGAGGGGACGGGTGAGAAAGAGAGAGAGGGAGGGGATGGGGTGAGAGAGAGATTGCAGGGAGGGAGACGTCAGAGGTGTCTCCCCCTCCGACGATGACAGAGGGAGAGAGAGAGAGAGATGTAAGTCGCTCCATGTGGGAGTGACTTCCTCAGAGAGAGCGAGAGATAAAATCGCTCCGTGTGGGAGCGAGTACTCAGAGAAAGTCGCTCCTACAAGGAACGACTTTCGTCTCTTGCTCCTCTCTCTCTGCCTTCCTCTCTCTCTCCCTCTATCACGGCACACACTCACGCTGACAGCGACCCAGCACCCCCTTCCCCCTCTCGCCGCCGTCCCTACTCTCTCTCTCCTCCTCACCCTCCTCACTTTCCTACTCTTCCTCTCCTTCCCTCCATTGCGACCCCTTCCCCTGTGGTGACCACCGGACCCCCCTCCCCTTGCTCTCTCTCTCTCTCTCTCTCTCTCTCCCCCACCCCCTAATCTCTCTATCTCTCAACCTCTCTCTCTCTCGCCACATGCTCCCTCTCTCCATATCTCGCAATCTCTCCCCTGCCCTTGCTCTCTCTCTATCTCTCAACCTCTCTCTCCCACCACTTATTCTCTCTCTCTCTTTCTCGGTAGCAACGGTGGCTCTCTCTCTCTCTAAGATTGACCGACGGAGCCCCCCTCCCCTTCTTCCTACTCTCTCTCTAAGATTGACCGACGCTAAGATTGGCCAACGGAGCCCCCCTCCCCATCTCCCTGCTCTCTCTCTCTAAGATTGACCGTCGTAATCCCCCCTCCCACCTAACCGCCAGAGCCCCCCTCCCCATCTCCCTGCTCTCTCTCTCTCACTGACCACCAGACCCCCTCCCCATCTCCATGCTCTCTCTCTCTCTCTATAAGACTGACCACTGGACCCCGCCCTCCCACCTGACCACCGGAGCCCCCATCTCCCTGCTCTCTCTCTCTCTCTTAGGGGGTATTTTGGTCATTTCAACGTCAGAGAGATATTTTAGTCATTTGATGGACACTTAATGGGAATATTGGTATCTTTTAAGAATATTCGTGATCCTGCCGACGGAAGTTAACTATGATGACATATCTGTAAGTTTTTCACGATAGTGGTGATATATATGCTAATACATTTCTAGGAATGATATATCTGCAAATTCATCTGTAACAATGATTTATATGCAAAAAACCCTTATATTTTCTTGAAGTTCTATTTTTTCTTCCACTACTTCTTCCATCTTATCATTCTCTGATGATACTTCATTATCTAATCTTTCTCTTATGTTATCTCCTAATTCGCTAAATTCTTCTTCGTCCATAATCTTCTTGTTCTTCTATAGCTAGCAAGTTCTCTTTATGAAGGGTATCTTCTAAAGTTTCAACTCAATGTATCATCCTAGTAAGAGTATCCTCTAGTTCTTGATATTTTTGTGTTAAGTCATTTACGTTATTTATACACTTTTCTACCGTGCCCTAGAACCACCTCTAAGAATCGTTGTATTATTTTGACATGACTTTCTACCTTTCTTATACTTTCTTGGACCCTTAAATTATTCTGTGCTACTATATCGGTAATTCCACTAATTACTCCTATACTCTTTTCGTTAGCTCTGGTTTTTTCTTTGAGTACTCTCTGTTGACCTACTGCTTTTTTTAACTTGTCTTTCCATTTACCGATCTCATGCTTTAATCTTTCTTGAGTTTCATCTCTAGTCGAACTAGTAGATCCTTTTCCTTCCTCATTTCTCTTTTCTTCGGGAATTTCTTACATGCACACCATCCATCTTTCTCTACTTCATCGGTTATTCTATGTCCTCTATGACAAACTAATCTTCAATTTTTGAATATATCTACTTTACATTGCATGCATTTACTCATTTTCTAATGTTTCTTCTCGTATTTTCCATCCCTATTAGTGCACAGTTGAGCAGCTAGATTCCACATCTTTAGGAGGTTTCTGTGTGATAGCGAATATGTTTTCCTGTTTTGGGTGCGTGGGTCTTAAATTTGAAAGTCTTATCCCTGGCGGGCACTCCTAAAGAAACCGATTCGTACTTGGCTTTAATTACTAACTTTGACTCCTCCTTTGCTATCCCCTCTAGGTGACTCAACCTGGAATTGATTGCCGCTATCTTACTGTCTATTTCTAACAGTTTGTTGTTGATTTTTGGGAGATGTTCTTCGAGACTGCTTAAGATCTGGTGTACGTCTTTAAAGATACGAGCTACTAGGTCTCCAACCGTTTTGCATTTCATGGATGAAGAGTGGATTTGTGTCGAGGAAGAAGAAGAAGAACATTAGCCATGGATCTTGCAGTTTCATGGAAGAAGAGCGGATTTGAGTCGATCCGAAAGAGGAAGAAGAGGTTACCTGCTGAAATTTAAAAAAAAAAGAAAGTTGCCTGGATTGGACCGGGATGGGTTCGGGTTGGGACCAGCCGATCCGAGATTCCGATTCTCGACTCAGCCCAATCCAGTCCCAGTCGGGCTAACTCGTACTGGATCATGGCCCATTTGAGTCGAGCCAGATCAGCAATCCAGCAAAGAAAAAGAAGAAATTACCTGCTGAAATTAAAAAAAAAGGTTACCTGGATTGGACCGGGATCGGTTTGGGTTGGCACCAGCCGATCCGATCCCGATTCTCGACTCGGCCCAATCCAGTCCCCGTCGGGCCAACTCATACCGGATCATGGGCACATTCGAGTCAAGCCGGATCAGCGATCCGGCAAACCTTGACTTAGACATAAAGAAGTTACCCCTGCCAGTCAAAGGTCTTTTATCATTTTTCTCCAAGACCAGTCTGATCAGTCCTTCCCCGGGATCAGACAATATGTACGAACTAATCCAATCCTGAATGGCATCAAAACCACATGATCTGAGGTTCCAAATTGATTCCTAAAACCTAGCTGTTACGTGATGTCAAAACCTGCAATAGGACACATTATGCCAGAATTGGTTGATTTTTGCCAGGGCTCACCACTTTCTTTTTCTAACAACACCAACACCATCTTGCATTGCCGGAAATGGAGAGTTTCCACCCGGGGTTAGAAGCAGAACACATTGATCTAGTTCTAGAATCTGATTTCTGAGAAGGGAAAAAGAACCTCCATTCATATAAAAAGATGGTTCAGAATCCAGATACATGTAGCAACTATAGTAGGTACATAATTTCTAAACAAAAGAAAAAAATATGCCAGCAAAATAGATGAATTAGAATAGTGCAAGTTTTTAAGATGATGCACAAGAAATTGAAAAAAGGAACATGATTACACATCTCTTTCCACCAAAGGTTGATAAAAAGGAAAAGAAGAAAATCCAACAGACAGAAACAACACTTATTAGATTAAGCAACTGAATTAAATGTGTAAGCCATAAACAACAACAACTCTGCGGTTTTCTAACCACTATTGTAGCATAAATAATCTCAGGGCCTGGGGTTGAAGAAAAATGACACTAATCACTAACCATGCCCCATCTCTAGCAGACTTGGCTTCAAATTCCATGTGACTGTCATCTGAAAAATTCTTGGCTGCATATTTAAAGTGATGAGCAAATGAATAAATTGGCAAATCCAACTATATCTGAGTATAATAATCAATAAACAGGATCAGACACCAGAAATCCTATGTGCTAGAAGGTAAAATATGCTGCAGTGACAATAGCTATTGAATTGGGTAAAATGCAACATGATAGCACTGATCCTATCTAAAAAAACATGCAGCACAAAAAAGTTAACTGTAGTTATTAAAGCCGATGCCTAGGCGGCATGCTCCTAGAGGCACAAGGCACCAGTCCTCTCTAGCCCACAAGGTGCCCAAGAGCTCAACTGACCAAAAGCAACAGAATGAGATTATACATAATCACCACATATGAATGTTGATCTGGAGCATCATGTGCAAACATCCTATCTTAAGTTAGATGGATATCAAAACTTGCAAATAAAAGTACCATAGGTAGATTGTGTTGAACTGCAATAAAAAGCTATAATATCAGCATAAACTTTCACAATAAACATGACCTAATCAGAGTAAAAAGCTTTTGAATTTTGGCCCTGAGAAAAATTGCTTACAAGCACTTCTTCAATTGCAATGAATAAAAACAGTTGTATCAAATAAGCAATATGCACAATACTCAAGAGAAATGCTCAAACCTGGAACAGCAGGCAAAGGGGGAGCTAAATTTCTGAAATGAACTGAGTCATCCCGAGGTGTGGGTGACACATTGAGCTTCCCAGGAGCTTTCACCATCTTTGCTCTTTGAGCATACCTTCTATTTTGGAACCAATTCCACACCTGAAAGGATTTGTGATGATAGTGGGATAAAGAAAATTTCCCCAAACAATTTCAAATCCCAATATGAACAGATGAAGTCGCTTCTCTAACCTGCTTAGGCTGTACGACGACCTTTCCAGCACGCTCAGCCGAGGCACTTTAAGCAAATAAAATTATGTAACTAATGTCTCTAAATCATCTAAAACATTCTAAGAGAAAGACAACCTTTGGACAATTGACAGCATTAAAGTTGATGTCCCTAAACCTTCTACGCTGACAAAAACAGAAAGGTATACCTGAATTTCTCTGCAAGGGAGTTGAGAAGTGTCCGGTCAGGTATAGCATTATTGGATTCCTGCAAGCAGGCTTCCATCTCTGCCACCTGGAAAATGAATGAACACTGCTCACATCTCAAGTGCAGGTGCATAACGCACAGAGATAACCCAGACCTATCATCTAATCAAGCATCCAAGGAATCTATGGCCACCATGCATGGAATCTTTCTGCAAGATTTTACCCCACAGATCAAAGCAAACTAGAGTTTCCTCCAAGGACTCGGCAACATTTCGTTAATCATGCTCAAATACTTAAATCCCTAACACATGTGTATGGTACGGCAACCCGCCGCATATAACACCGGCGGGGCGTCATGTTCAAAAAATTCGGTATAGGGGTATCAGAAAGCACCGTATAGCCGGTTGCCGTGGAAAGACATAAAGGTTGAGACTTTTCATCGGTTTCCTCGTATGGGCCACTGATTCCCAGGCCCGGATAAATTCTAGTCGATAACGAAATTTTGCCCCGACCAAATAGACTGTACCGCCCTTTCCTTACCACCATACCAATAAACCCTTCTGCACTACAACCTAGCGTCGCGGAAGCAGAAAAATATGGTGGTGGATTGAAACGGCTTATGGGACAAATCCAGACCCATCAAGGAAAAAGGAAAACAGCTAGAAACATGCAGAATCATTAACATCGTTAACCATTGGTGATGGCCGGGAGGATGGAAGAACCCCCCACATCCCCCCCCCCTCCCCCGCAAAAAAAGAAAGGAAGAAAAAAGAGACTCTGACAACTATGTCTTTGATGTTTCTTTTATGAGCACCCATACGATACCTCGCTTGGGATGAAGCGGAAGACGGGGCCTCCGCCGTGGGGTGGCCGCCCCATTATCCGACCACCTCCGCTGCGGCCACGAACCCCGCTGAACCTTCCCACTCCCCCGCGCCGACTCAATCGAGGAGGACGGCGGCGGCGTCTTCGCAGAGAGCAGTGAGGAGGAGGAGGAGGAGGAAGAAGAAGAATTCAAAAGCCGGAGAGAGAGAGAGAGAGAGAGAGAGAGAGAGGGAGAGCAGAGGAATAAGGAAAATAGGGATGGGAAAATATTAATCGGTTTCACTCGTGACAGTCTTGTCTGTTCTTCCTTTTTTATTGTTGTTATTAAATATTAATTTCCTCCGACTTGTTAAACCTCCCCTCTCGTCATCCGTCACTGTACCTTCGTTTTTACAAATAAATTAAAAAGTCGAAAGGATTTTATAATTAAATCCTTCCCAAACATATTTAGTGCGTAGTTTTTCTAATTTTTTGTTTTGACAGATCTGGATAAATAATTGGTAAGTCCTATTTAGCCAAACTGGCATGTCATGTTATTTTTTAGATTTCATCTTCTCAAACATTATTTATATTATTAATTTTGCTGATTAATATATATATATATATGTATTTAAATATTATCTTTCTCCCGTTGAGACATGTATGAAAAGTAGTGTTTCTTTTTCTTCCTGTTTTCCTGGTTGTCTCGGTGTAGTAGGGAGTAAAAAGTGTGGATAAAAAAAAAGAGGAGAAAGAAGAAGGGAAAAAAAAGAAGAAGGAGAACTACTTTGAAAATTATGGTCATTAAAGTTAAAAATTAGAATATCATCGGCGTATAAGATAACCAACTATTTTATGGTACATACATGCATCAATTTGATTAATCATAAATTTATAAAAAAATAATATCTTTAGGTATGTTAATATTTTTAAAGTATCATCACATTTTCAAAATTTCATGTGGGGTTCAGTCATTTTATTTAAAATGAAGTCTATAAGAGGTTATTCCCACACGTCTTCGGACGTCACAAACTCTATCGACCGATTTGAATAGTTATTTGGGTGATTTAGTTTCAACTCAAATTTCTTATATTTTCCGTGAGGAAGTCAAACAGTAGTTAGGATTTTCCTTTTATTTGTACTAATTAAGGTTAGTTAGTAAGTAAAATATATTCGTTATTTGAATATATCTAATTCTGTATTTATTTTAAGCATTGTAACAGCTGACAACAATTTCTAACTGAACACATTTTTCAATAGAACACAATTCATTGACTACAAACGTCATTAGTTCTACAAGAATCATCCATGTCTAATTAAGTCCGTGGACTCGTTTGAACGAGAGAGAGAGACTTCAAGGTCACAATCACATAACTTGCGTACTTTTATTGTTAATGTATCTTTATTAATATTACAACTGCAAAATCATGATTTGAAAATCTGTAGCTAAATGCGTACCTTTTCTTAATTTTCAAATATGTGCATTTATACACATGTTGCACAAGGAATGTGACCAAGTATGACTGGAGTATGTCAATTATAGCAGTGAACTCTAGAAAATGAAGCGGCCGCACCATCAGATGGTTGGCACGCTTGGTTTGATTTTGATTTGAATTAAGATGAGCCTATAAAGTAGATTAAAAAACTCATTTATCAGTGAATATGTGAATAAACCAGCATAGATTATGTTTTCATTCGATTATCATACTAGTATTAATACAGAACTACACTAAGTTGACAGGGTGCATACAGAACTACACGGGAATCACGGGGACATGCACGTTTATTGCAGCCGATCTGAATTTGTACGTAATAAAAAACTAGTTGAATATATAGAAAGAGAGAGAAAATCTCTCGGGAATAATAGACCATGATCTCCCAAATAGAAATTGTATTAATAAAGCAACCGCATACAAATTTAACAGGATATACATAGTATGCAAACAACCAGTTGCGGGAAAGGATGCACAACGGTGGTGTGATGCCTTCATATGATTCCGGAGCTCGCTTTAACGCTAGGTTAGAAAAGGTGTCGAAGGATATGATTTTAAATTGGGACAAGAACATGACAAATACAGGTTATATTGACACCCTGCTCTATTGTCACCCTTACAAGTCACCCAACGCATGTCTCACTTCAAACAACAACCATCTAAGCATAGCTCGTCTTCTGAGAACTCCACCTCCTACTATCCAAGGGTTCGTTTGAAAAACGAGCTCGTAATCGACTCCGAAAGGTCGAAGAGTCGATTATGATATCCGGGGTCGATTAGACGGGCATGTGTGAGAGAGAGGCGAGGGGGAGGCGGGGCCCACCTACTCTCCGATTGCACTAACCGGACGACAAGCCGACTATCAAAGCGGCCCCAAGTGTCTATTGTTCGATTTCTCATCATAAATTCAAATGTATGTAACGTAAGAAAACAACACGATACATGCCGGTGTATATATAAATTAACTCCATGGTCTCTGCCTCTAGCTGACTATCCTTTCTTTGCTTCCCCCCACCACACACACACACAATTTCTCGCTTTTGTATGAGTTAGTTTCGGGGTGGATAGAGGAGGAGGTTTAAATTTCGCATGGATTGTAACGTATAGATGAAGAGTTAACTTGCTACACATTATACACCCGCGTCACACTGTGCTCGTACATGAAATACATGTTTATAAGGAAATGGCTCCCACTTGATTACTTCCAAAATGATTTTCAGTTGAATAATTAATTCCGATATATGACAGGGTAGAATAGCTTCAAATAAACATAGATTTGAACTGCATATATATATACATATATTGTTTATTTCTTTTAACAAAATTAAATTGATTCGTACATGGTTTGATTTAGTTTCAAAGTAGTTTGATTTGATTTGGTTCGAATTTAAGTTTTAATTCGGTTCGATTTGATTTGAAAAAAAATCTCTTCAAACTAAACCAAACCAAACCGTGCTCACCCCTAGTGTGCACGCTCCGATATTGGTCACCGTGTCTATAAACGGTGATTTTATCAATTGCTTTCGTGGCTTCCTTGGCATCTCAACTAATTTAGTAACGACGACATAAATAAATGAGAACCTGATCGAGATGCCGCCTTGTGATTAATTGTTTAATACGCTAATATAAGTGAACGCAACACGCCTATTCTTCATCTATATATCTGGTAATTAAGTGCTCGGAAGAATGAACTTTTATTTTCAATCAATAGGAGTTGTAGAGTGAATTTTCCCTCCTTAACTCATGAACAAGTCCATCACCGCTCAGCCCAATGGACATGAGGTCGGACAATTAAGGCCACCCAACTCGACCGCCGAGCCATCGAGAAATCCAAACTTTTCGATGGTAGGATATGCCCTATATCCTATAAATCACGACACCCCAAAAGGTAAGTCACTCTATGTAGTCCTTTCAAGACCTACAAGCCTCTTCGATGCTAACATCTCGCACGTCTATATAAGGAGGTCTCCGTGACCTCCACTAGGTATGAAAAACACCACACAACAAGTGGGCTCCTACACCATGAAATCACCACAGAAAGAGGGCAAGATGGAAAGAGTAGCCTATAGACATAAACAACCCTCCTCATAAGGCCACCCATGAGCAAAGCAACTCCAGCGAGAGCTCTCCCTCCTCTCATTCACCTCCACCAAGCTGCTCCGGCAGACCTTAGACACCCTCCACTTCTAAGAGCTCATCTTCCTTCCACCAAAACCCCCACTGACTTGAGTGCCGGAGAGTTCTCCCGAGATACCTCCACCCTAGTGAGAATTTTTCTTACAAAAAGAAGTTCGACGAGATCCTCTTAAAGACGGAGTCACCTGGGAAAACTCGTTAAAGAAGTCCATCAAGGTTCTCTTAGGACCCTTACGTGGCCCACCCCAAAAGTAACATGTTCTTAGCTCAAACTCACCACCATTGCCCAATGCCACCAGAAGCAAAGTGCCACCATCGCCAATCGCCAAGCGACGGAGCACCCCCGTGGCTAGCCGATGATGACGGCTCCATCTTCCGCCTCGGGTGCATTCCTACACATGTCTGGCGCCTCCAGCAAGACCTGTTCTCCAAGGAGACTCTCGCATAGGGGGAAGGTTCCTAGTGGCCACCGACAACCTCCCGGAGAAACCCCTCACTCATCATAGTGACAAATCTCCTTCGTTGGGCCTTCAGATGGACCATGGTTCCCCCAAGTGACCAATGCTCAAGTCGTCGTCCTAGTTACTCATTGGCTCCTCACTGTCATCCACTAAAGCCTCCACAAGACCAAGCACAGGGCCTCAAGTCTTTTCTCTTAGGAGACCCACTTATTAGCTGTCCAAGCTTTTGCCGGCGAAGTCCCCACAGTCATCGCCCTGTAGCGCCTGTCAGCCAGGGCTACCTTGAGTCGTTACCATCGTTGCCATGTGTCCTTCGACGAGAGTGATCAGTTCTTTGGCTTGCCAACCCAAGAGGCTTATCCGAACCAAGCGGCTTAGATTTGGAGTTCAATGGATGGCTAGCGAGGGTTACACCCTCCCCTTTCTCAGGCTCTATACAGAGCCTCTCCTTCCCTTGTTCATGCTCTGTACCTTGGTCCGTCTAGGCAATGTAATTTCTTCCAGTGAAAAAAAATGAAAGTCAAAGGATTGTAGCACACGTGCATCCCTCTCATCGGGTGGTAGGTCCCATTGGCTAAGGTGCGCACAATCATTTCCCTTCCCCCTTTCACCATCAATCTCTAAGCCATCCAACAGTCCTAGGGGTAGTGCGAGATCCAAGCATCTTCATCCAGTGTCGTCTATGGGAAACCGATCAAGAAGTCATAACTCTCTAGACCAACACCAATAAAAGGGCAAGCCAACATGTTTTAACTCAAACCATAAGAAAGGAGCACCAGTGTGACTATGGCTTAGTCCCCCCTTTACCTTCAGCATGGTGACGTCCCTGCAAGTGCCGATCATGCACACACAAAATGAGGAAGGCTTAAGCACCTCAACGAGGAGTGCATTAGTCCCTCAATGTGAAAAGAGGAGTACCTTAACTCTCCACATGGAGTGCATCAACCCTTCGGTGTAAAAAGAGGAGTGCATTAGTCTCTCGATGAGGAGTGCATTAGCCCCTTGATATGGCATAAGAGTGCCTTAGCCTCCCATGAGGAGTGCATCAGCCCCTCGTTGTAAAAAGAGAAGCACATTAGCCCCTCGATGAGATGTGCATTAGCCCCTCAATATGGCAGAGGAGTGCCTTAGCCCCCCACGAGTAGTGCATCTGTCCCTTAGTGTAAAAAGAGAAGCGTGTTAGCCCCTCGATATGGCAGAGGAGTGTCTTAGCTCTCACGAGGAGTGCATTAGCCACTCAATGTAAAAAAGAGGAGCGTATTAGCCTCTCGACGAGGAGTGCATCAGCTCCTCGATATGATAGAGTGCATCAACCCCTCAGTGTAAAAAAAAAGGAGCACATTAGTCACTCGATGAGGAGAGCATTAGTCCCTAAGTGTGAAAGGAGGAGTGCCTTAATCCCCCAAAGCGAGAGAAGTGTTTTAACTCCTCGATGCACCTCACATATTTAGCCTATAAGTGGCGTCGTGCACACGATCTACTCCCAAGCAAAGTTAATTTACCAGTAGGGGGCAAGTGTAGAGGAAAATATCTCCCCTTTCCGAAAAAGCCCATCATCGCTCAGCTCAATAGGTTGGAATCGAGCCATTAAGGACACCCAACTCATTTGAATAATCTTAGAGCCCATTAAGCGCTTACATGCCCAGTGGGTCCCTCTGTCAGGTTCCACCTGGGTGAGCATCGCAAAAAGCCTCCTAAGTATCAGTCCAAGAGGTCTCGAAGATTAACGTGATCCTAAGCCTTCGAGAACCATGGTTCTACCACCGAGCCATCGAGAAGTCTAAGCTCGGTGTCGAGTCACAAGGGGGCCCTAGTCCGATCTCGAGCTGCAAGAGAGCATCCGTCCGACCGGCCGCCTCACTACTCGGCATAGCTCGATCTTGAGCCATCGATCACAAGGGAAGAGTATTAACTCGAAATCCCTAGGGAAGCCTTGCTCGATCATCGAGATAGGGTACGTCTCACCTCGATCCTAAACAACACTAAGACAAGGAAGAGCCTTAGCCTCGGTGGATCACCGAAGAGCTTTACGTCAATCTTGAGCTAAGGGAGAGCCATAGCTCAACCCACCACCCTGTAGCTCGGCATGGTGGCTTCCAAGCCCGGGCCCCCACAGTCCCATCATAGAGGCACTAAGCCCAGATGACACACGAGACGATGCAGAGACAACATGACAATTGTAGTGAAGGTCACAAGATGAGGGAATCGGTCCCCTATAGTCAAATCTCCTTAGAAGAGTTACAAGATGTCGCATTTAAAGCAAGAGACCTAATAGACACGTATCCCTCGAGAGCGTAGTCGCCGCCCTATGTATTAGCACTCATGCCCTAAAGCATATGGGATATGGATGCAGCACTGATGCTAGTCACATGTCCTCCAATCCCACCAAATCCAAACCAAATCACTGGGTTACAAAGAGTCAAAGCGCCATTATCACTTGCCTATGTCAGCAGATCTGCATGCCTTTTCGATGCCATGACGTGTCGGATATTTTGTAACCCACGGCGCTCTGGAAGGCGAGCTGCTCTATGTAGTACTTTCAAGACCTACAAGTCTCATGGATGCCAGTATCCCGCATGTCTATATAAGGAGGTCTCTGTAGCCTCCTCCAGGTACGAAAAACACCACACAACAAGCGGGCTCCTACACCATGAAACACTAAAGAGGGTAGGAGGGAGAGAGCAGCCCGTAGGCAGAAGCCCTCCTCATGAGTAAAGCCATGCCAGCGAGAGCTCCCCCTCCTCTCCTTCACCTCCGCTAGACTGCTCTGGTAGACCTTGAACATCGTCCACTTCTGAGAACCCCTCCTCCTTCCACTAAAATGCCCACTGACTTGACAGTCGAAGGATTCTCCCGGGACATCTCTACCACGGTGAGAACTTTTCTCGCAAGAAGAAGTTTGGCAAGATCTTCTCAAAGGTGGTGTCACCTGGACGGCCCATTAAAGAAGTCAGCAAGATCCTCTCAGGACCCCAGACGAAAATTCTTACGTGACCCGTCCCAAGAGTAGAAGGTTCTCAGCTCGCACTCACCACCACTCTCGAATGTCACTAGAAGTGAAACGCCACCAATGCCAACTGCCAGGTGACGGAGCAACCCCATGGCTAGCTAGTGATGACTTCTCCATCTCTCGCCTCAGGTGCACCCCTACACAAGTCTGGCACCTCTTGTTGGGCCTCTCCTCCAAAGATACCCTAGCATCGGGGAAGCGTCCCAACATCCGTCGACAACCTCCTAGAGTATCCCATCACTCATCATAGTGAGTAGTGACAAATCTCCTTTGTTGGGCCTTTAGATAGGCCATGGTGTCCTAAACGACCAATACCCAAGCCATTGTCCCAGTTGTTCATGGGCTGCCTCGCCGTCCTCCAGTCAAGCCTCTATCCTCTAGTACTCAAGCCTCGCATGACTAGGTATGGGTCCTTGAACCTTTTCTTTTGGGAGACACGTTGATCGATCGTCCAAGCTTCCATCGACGGAGTCCCTGCAATCGTAAGCCCCCATAATTTGTCATCTAGGGCTACCTTGAGCCGTCGTCGCCTCTGTTGCCCTGCGACCTTCGTCGAGGGTGATCACGTCTTTGGCTTGCCAGCCGTAGAGGTTCACCTACACCAAGCAACATAAATTTGGAGTTCAACTGATAGCTAACGGCGACTTCACCCTCCCCTTCTCAGGCTTTGTACGAGAATTTCTCCTTCCCTCTCTCATGCTCTATACCCTAGTTTGTCCAAGCAATGTAATTTTCTCCGATAGAAAACATAAAAGTCAAAGGATTCGAGCACACATGCGTCCCCCTCTTCTGACGACATTCCTGTTGGTTAAGCCGCACACAATCATTTCTCTTTCCCCCTTCAATGTCAATCTTCAGACCATCCAACAATCTTATGGTCGATGGGAGATCAAAGCATCTTCTTCGAGAACCAAAACATTTTTACTTCGTTTATACAAAATTAATGCGCAACACACACACACACACACACACACACACACACACACAGAGTTGGAGACTCCCTGTTGCTGTTACCACTCTCACCGATGCACTACTATGGTGGTAGAGCTCGTGTCATGCCTCAATGTATAGCAAACACTAAAAGCACTCCTTCAAAAATATTTTTCAATGGGACCTCAAGATAAAGAAACTCTATATTCTTATTAGTTTAGACAATTATTAAGATGTAACCATCCAACAAAATTAATTTAATACGTTTTGTTACAGAGAGTGCTACCAATGTTATAATGAGTTCATTCATTATATTTTTACTAATGATTCTCTAATCGTAAATGGCGTGCGTTGTTGTGGTATAAAAATACGTATAATATATATTTAGATACAACTCATAATGCAATATATTAAAAAAATCAGCTGCAAAATTATAAGCCTTGCTTTGACAGCGGTTATCTTGGGGTTAGCTTAGGTTAAGGTGGGATTAGCTAATCGGGTTAAAAGTGGAGTAGATGTAGGTTAGCCCTGGACTACCTATCCCAGGTCAATAGGTGAGTTCCGTTAACCAATTTTGTTGTCAAACCAAAAGTGCGTTAAACAGGAGATTTTTTAACTCAGTTAACTTAATCTGAGTTACCCTAACTCTCCACCAAAGTGGGGCTAAGTACTCACTATTCTTCCCCTTTGTTTAAATTTTCCTAAAAAGCCAGGAGAGTTAGAAGAGGAAACTCATTAGATGAAACAGTTGGAGAGACTCCCGTCCTCCTTGAGAGCTTGGAGCAATGCCAAACAAAAACAACAACTGATGGGGAGAATTGGTGGTGGCAGTTTCTGAGATAACCCGTGCCACATACAAAAAAGAATAAAAACCCAAGAGTTTATTAGAGCAGCTTTACCTAACACGATGACCATCCTATCCTATCCTATCCTATCCTACAGAGGTGGACAACTTTGGACAGAGAGCTTCACATGTTTAGAAGTGATAAACCAGAGTTGAATTTACAACGAAGACCACACTACAATGGTGAAGTGGATTTTCCCACAGTTAAAGAATCTGGAAGAGGGAGAGACTACGAACCTATTGCCTAAAGGCTTGTTTTGGATTGCAAGTGCGGTGAATGTCAGCAGTACACTATTGTTACTGACTCCCCCCCCCCCGCCCATACAGGCCCCTATCAGTAGGAAATATCATCCAAGACAGTCAGATATCAGCAGCTGCAGCAGCCCGATGATGGAAATTTGCCTTGTAACTTCTTGATTGATATATATATATATATATATAGATAGATAGATATTTAGGATCAGGAATGAGTGATCTTCTTTGCCTTCCTCCTGAATGGCCGGCAGGCCTCAATACTAAGGTCAACAGCAGCTGCGAGTGCCATAAAGATGGCAGCATCCTCCACGCATGTCACATGGCGCATAGCCAATTGCACCAATGGCTTGCTGCTCCTGCCTTCACCCTGCACTCTGCAGTTCATCACAAAACCACCCGCCACCGCCCCGTGGAAGGATGTCGCCAGGTGGCCTCGGGAACTGCCTTGCGTGCAAGGGACCGGAGGGGTCCCAACCGGCGTCCGCCGATCCATGTCAATGAAGAACTCCCCGCCCTTGTCAGCACTGATTAGTATCTCCGAAACGAGAACACCACACTCCTGCCCATCAGGGAGGAGGTGGAGGCGACAACACACCGACTCCCGAGCTCCACTCTCACGCCAGGCCTCCAGACGTCCCCATGGATGCCAGCTCTCCGGAGGCCCAACAGGGTCAGGGCGAAGTATAAGCCAGGCACCAGGATTTGAACGTGCAACTCGGTCCGAGCCTGTTGATGCAACAAATGGGGTCGTCATGAAGGCGGCAGCTACAGCAGAGCCAGAGAGATCGTGGATCATGACCCTCCAACCCTTCCTCTCCCTTCTCTCGGTATCATGGTCCGTGTCGTCATTGGAGTTTGACCAGTAACTGCTCATAAGATCCAGCTGAGATGCCCTGTTAGCAGAGTCAGATTATCAAGAACCCGCTAAGATTCATATTTCCACACACAACAAAGTGTACAGATGAATGAGATGTGCCTTTTAAAGCAAAATTTTCTAAAAGATGGAAACCACCGGGGTGTTAGTAAAACCTTCCAAGAACTGAAGACAAATAAGAGGAGGGAATTTGTAGGTCCAGGAGGGGGGGGAGGATTCATGGAGGTTCTAACCACTGATCAACCAAAATATAGGAATGTGTGAATTCAATCTATTCGAAGGATTTATGTGCCAGTCCTCGTGGCCTTTTCTTTCTTTTTAAAGTAAGTGGATTACACCAACAGTTCTATTTTCAAGAATACATAGAGGTAGTAACATGGCCAAATTAAATAGGTGAGTTGTTTTATTTGCATGAATTTTGGCCAAGCAAATATTTTAAGAAAACACTTGGTGAAACAACAGCAACATCATTGTTCTACTGGAAGAAACGTTCATTTCATAACATAAAAGGTGAAATCTAGCTTAGCTCACATGTTTTTCCTATGATAATAATATACTCTGACATGTTATGTTCCAAATGCACAACATTTTGTAGCATTAGTGAAGGACATCCCTTAGGAAGAAGAGCAAGAGAACTAACTAATGCCTAGAATCAAGAATCTAATAAGTATCCCAGGTGGTTGTGCCCAAACATGAGCTGTACAGGTAAAATCAAGAAAGTTAAGCTAGTTTGGCTTATTTAGTCATGCAAGCATTTATTTGGGGTGGGGGTGTGTGTGTGTGTGTGTGTGTGTGGAAGGAAGGGGGTTAGTTGGGGAAGGGGGGGGGGTCGGAAAGGGAGAGGAGAAAGAAAAGTCCACAGCTCATACCGTCTCTCTCGGCTAAACTTGCAACTGAATATGGGCTGCTTGACGGCACCTTGGAGCTGAACTATTTGAGGGCTCAATGCCGTCTCATCTTCAAACTGGAAAACATACCTTGGCTCCGGATCTAGTTTTACTCTCACATGCAGCTCAGGCACCCGTCTCCCCCTTTCCTGCCTGTTTTTTCCAAGGCCAATCCACCCATTGTGAAGCAATACTGACCTCCGTTCACTCCACTCAGGACCCACATCAAGTTTGAAGGTCCCAAGCTGCTGCTTCCTGCTGCTGATGCCACAATGGGATCCCTGGCTCTGTATATAGACCGTGATCTCCAGACGTGATCTAGAAGCCTGGAAGCAGCCTGGCACCATTAGTGCCTTCACGTCAGATTCCCCAAGATAGAAGACTGCTGGATTGTTGTGAGGATCTGGATTGCCCTCTGGGGAAGACATCAAAGGGACTACCACCGTCTGAATCGGAAAGCCCCGAAGTCGAATCTCACATGAACATGGTGAAGAAGTTGAATGTCCCCCAGCTTGCACGGCTTTTGATGCTGTCACTGGGACTCTCAGCCCCAGTGACCCAATTGACAACCTGATGAAGGTTTGTGGATCCATTGGTGTCACAAGTTCCACTCCATGCCTGGCAGCATGCAGTTCATTCAGTAAATGGATCTGTTTTAATACTTCAGTGGAATAATCATTGTAGCATGAGATGGCAAAAAAAAAATAACACACAATATTACTAGAAAAAAAGATGCAACCGGCTAAGAGTATACATTGATTCACATTTTACCTAACACAGGTAAGACTGCAGCTTCAGGGAGTGCACGAAGAATGCTTACAATCTACTAGTTCCTACAAGTCAAGAAGAAAGTGCAAATCAACGAGGGGCAGCCACAGTTCAGGTAAAGTGCAGATGCCTAGATGAAACAACGAATGATGCAGCAGATAATCAAATCCATAGATGTGACAGCAATTCCTCCTTAGAAAGACTTTCTCCATTCAACAACTGCAAGACGAAAACGTGTACACCCACAGTCACTCTAGCTGGTTTCAGTTCATAATGGCATTCCTACAAGCTACATGCATGCAAGAAATTTCCCACCCTTCCAGGCATCATCATGCACTACCGCAGCAATCAACAAGAAAACAAAGCAACGGAGCTACATCTCAGAAGCTGTTTACATAAACAGCCTGGCAGCTTAAGCACGACAAGAGGACACAGCATCAAGGGCGGGCGCCAATACCAAACGAGAGAGGCATTGATGAATATTTTGTAGAAAGAGCTGCCAAAGGATCCCCATGCTAGATTACTGCCAGGCAAGAATTTTGGACGGAACTTTCTGAGGAAACGGAAGAAAAGGCCAAAAAAAATCAATTTTCTTTTACCACAGAAAGAAAATGGTTCTGAAAGACAACGTCGTAGCTTTTGTGAGAAGATTAACAGAGGTCATATCTCACTTGATGTCGGGGTAGTGTAGTTTGCAGAAGGGGAAAGGGGAGGGTGGGTGGGTGATACAAGGTAGACAAGCATAGAATCTCCTTTAACCAGGAGCAAAGAAAGCTGAGATTCTTACAACATCCAGACTTTCCTCCATGGAAGGGTCATGGATCATCGGCGACGGCTTTCCACCCGGTGGAGGGTCTCCAAGAAACCCACCCATCACCCGCAAAACCATAAATCGCGGGGGACGTGCCCGCCAGCGACGTTTCCTCCGGATGTTGGCGGCTCCCCCCGACCCCAATGAGAAAACAGAAAATCCTCGAGCGGCGCCGCACAAACCCGGTGATCTGGTTTGCCGCCATCGTGTGCGCGGCCCTTGCGATCGTCGTCGTCATCACCGGCGTCGTCGTGCTATCGATCTACCTAGCCTACCGCCCCAAGATGCCCTACATCAGGGTGAGGGAAACCCACCTCGACGGCCTGAGCTTCGACTCGTCGGGCCAGCTCGGCGTCGTCGTAACCATCATCATGGAGGCTGTCAACGACAACACCAAGGCAGAGGCCGGAATCTCCGACATCGGGTTCACGCTGCAGTTTGCCCAGGTGCCCATCGCCAGCCTGCAGGCGGACCCCTTCGAGGTGAGCAAGAACAGCACTTCCCCGCTGATATACGTGGTGAAGTCGTCGGCGGTGCCGCTCGACCCGCCGAGGATGGACAAGATGGACAAGGCCCTCAAGCAAGGCAAGGTGGAGTTCCGTCTGAGTGGGCAGACGAGGACGAGGTGGAGGGTTGGGGTGTTCCTCTCCGTCAGGTTCTGGACACACCTCGACTGCCCGCTCCAGTATTTCTACCCTAATGGCAGCAGCATCGACCTCGACTGCACCTCCAAATCACATTAATGGATGGTGGAGGTTCGAACTGGGAAGGTAGGAGATCATCTAAAGGCTCTCCTTTTTAATCTTCTTCTTCTCTCCTCCTCCTTCCCCGGTATTTTATTAGATCCTGTGAAATTTCTTTGCTTTCTATCTAGAAATACAAACTAGAATAACAACGTCAGAAGCCCGAGGAAGGGAAAACAAATACTGGATTTTTGTATATTTCTTCACTAAACTTTTGCCCATTGGCAATACCGAGAACAAAGAAGAAGAAGAAGAAAGATATCGTCTTTCCTCTTCCCCTCGTATAAAATGTCTATCTAAATTGATGAGCAACAAGGATTGGATTCCCACTGCCTCGGCGTCGACTGAAAGATTGGGGGCATACCTGAGGTGGGCACTCCTCAATCCTCACATATCTTCAGGAAGTTTGTGGATCCCAATCCCATGTAGCTTTATACACACACACACACACACACACACACACACACACATTCAAAGCAACGGGGAAAAAAACCAGAAACGAAACGAACGATGGAAGAACACAAGTATTATCTATTTTGGTTTTTTTTTTGGGGGGGTGGGGGGTTCGCCCTCTTGCTGTAAGGGCAGGCAGACAACAACAGAGGACCAAAGGAAACTTTACCTTTTTACCACCCCTTATGTTAGTTTCCACTCCCCGCGAGATGAGCCCAAATCGGCACAGACCCAACAATCTCTTCTTCTTCTTTCCCTTCTTGCTCCTCCCTGCCACACCGGTTATGCTTCCTCTTCTACTATAAACCTCCGCAGCAAAAAACAGGGACGAACAAAGAAAGGTCGCATTTTTATCCCAAACGCAGCCGACATTCCAATTTCTCTCGCCAGATGAGGCTGTGAGAAGCTGCTCTTGCAGGAGGGAGACCTGAGAGAGGATTAATTCCCCTGGTTCCTACCACCCACCCTCCTATCGCCGTCGCAAAATCATTCTTTTGGGCATTCTCGGCTAGCTCGCGCGCGCGCGCGCACATACACAGACACACACATCCCCCAAAGGGAACGACAGGAAAACGCGGACCGGCGGAGGCGAAGACGAGGAAGGGGACCAGAAAGGCAACAAAAGACGACGAATGGTGGTGGGATCCAGTGGGGTCAGGGGTGGACGATGATGGATGGAGAGGGAGGGAGGGGGGGGGGGGCTTCAACAGCTATTGCTGCTAAAACCTCGTAATTAGAGGTGGAAGGGAAATATTAATTTTTTTTAAAAAAATTGAATAGGTGGCCAGTGGAGAACAGCTGTACTGCCCCCCCAAAAGGCGGCGTCGTCGACGACGACCACCCACCCGCGGGGGGGGGGGGGGGAAGGCGCTGCGTGGTGTGCAGATTTGGATTTGGATGTTGGGATAAACTTTTTATAATAAGAAAAAAGAACAGGTCTCTCTCTCTCTCTCTCTCTCTCTCGTCTCGGCGGAAGGGGAAACGGAGAGGGGTCGTATTTTATCTTATTTTATTTAATTGGATGTATGTGTATGCGGGTCTGATCTGCGGATTATGTATGTATGAAGAGCCGAAGACAAAAAAGATGACGCGTTTAAACTCCAATCTCAATTGAGTGATAAAAAAGGACCCAATAATGTATCCGGATATTCAAACGCTATCGGGTCTGGGCCTACTCAACGGTCCGGACCTGACCGAACTTATAACCTTTCCAATCATATGTAGGGCGCGATTGTAAGAAACGCGCGGCTCCATCCTACTTTCAAATGGTGTCTTGTCTCATCGTATTTAAAAAAATGAAGAATAAAAATAGATAATGAGAAAAAAAATCTTGAAATTTGTCTCAATCTTACTTCGTCTTCTCTCTCTCTCTCTCTAATGAATTTTGAGAAAATTCCGTCCATCTCACCTAATTTTCAAAAGCGACTTTAATTACACACGAAACCTTAATTGAGATCTATTTTTCTCTTACGAATTTATAAAATATGTTCGTTAGAATTTTGAAGAGGATAGAATCAGATCCAACCATGTCATCTCCACGTGGGTGGAAAAAGTGGACAAGATTTTTCATTTCTTAATTCAGATCGACCCTCTTTTCCATCATGCTATGTTTTACGAGATTTGAGAGCTCCTAATTATTATATTAGAGAAATGTTTTGTACATCACATTCGGTGTACAAAGGTCACGTCAATGCGCAGCACACGTATCTGATTCGTCTAACTAGACATGACATGAAATCGGTGGACGAACGAACTGAGACTGGAGACAGAATTAATGGTCCAGTCACAAAGACAAGAAATGGTGAGTTTCCCGTGCATAGCTCACTTTTTGTCGTACCAAAAATGCCGTTTTGGGATGGATATATTAAGGCCTTCATTTTATTTCTACCGTGGGTTTTATTTTGTCTCATTTTCGCTGTGGAAACATGACGGAGGTCTGATCAGGAGAAGAAACAGAACTTTGCTGATCAACTGAGCCAAAAGGCGAAAAAATGATACATACTGCAATATTTTCTCATTCTGTTTACTCCGTTCACCTTTTTCTCAGAAGTAAACGTGTAACTGAAACGGGAGGAAACATATTCATTGTAAAACTTACAAGAGCTGTATTAATGGTAGACGGTAGGCTGTTATTTTGAAGAATTAATAGATGGAGAGTGTAATGTCCCAGATCTTTGTTGGATCCTTATTGGGTCTTTCGATCATTTTCGGTGAGTTTCGGTTCGCTTTTGTAGGTCCCGAGTTGAGTTTTACGATCCGTGTGTGTTTTTCTCTCGTACTAATTACGGAACCTTGCGGTGAGTTTATTTCTCAATTCATCGACTCGTGGACGATACAGTGGCGATGTACTCTTCGAGCCGATCATTTTGACAATTTTTACGTATTTTTCGGAGTTAGGGCCAAAAATTAATTTTTTTCGGAAATTAGGAAAATTCCTAATTTCTTTCCTTTTTCTTTTCCTTCCTCTCTCCTCCTTCTCATTCACGCCGCTGCTGTCTCTCTCTTCTGTTTCTCTCCCATTTTCGCCTTCTCGACTCCGGCTGCAGACGGAGGACCTAGGGGCGAGTGCTGGGGATGCTGTGGAGCTGATTGGGTGCGCGACGGGGCGAGGATGGAGTGGTTTTGGCGCGATCCCGAACGGTGGATTCAAAGCCGGCGTTTGAGCTTGCGGTGCGATTTTCGGCGCGGTTTAATCCCTTCGGGACACGGTTTCTTCGGTGGAGGTAGGGAGATGGACCGCCACTTCCTTCCGCACGTTTTCCCTGCTTTTGTGCGTTGTTTGGTGTTCGATCGGGGGAGATCGGGCCGGTTTAGTGAAAATCGTAATTTTTGGGATTTTCAGGGTTCATCGGAGAACGGCAACCATTTGTGATGTGGTTAGTGTCAAAATTACCGCTGGGATGTCTGGATCCCATTCACGTAAGTTTCGTGTTGATCGGTCGTCATTCGAGGCCGGTAGGAGTCCGAGAACCTCGGTGACTCGTTTTGGGTCGATTCGTTAGAATCGCCCGGATCTTACGTTTTAGCGCGTGCATGTGGGCTTTTTAGCCTCCTAGAGCTATTTTTCATCGTCTAGTGTCGTTTCCCCTACGCTTCGGTGTGAATGGGGCGTGGAACGGCCCGATTTGGCGTTTCCACTGTTTTCCCGCCGTGACCGGTGTAGCGGTCGTTCCAGGGACCGTCACAGTCCTTGACGGCCCTACGACAGACCGTCACAGCGTCTGGGCGTTTTTAGATTTTTCGTGGCTGTGGGAGTGTGACGGTCCAGGTGTGGTGCGTCACAGCCCTCTGACGCGTCCCGGCGTGTGCGTCACGGCTATTTTGTCGTCTTGCGGTTTGGTTAAGTCGGTTCCTCTGACATGCCTGCCCTGGTGCGTCAGGCTGTGTAAGGTGCCTGCCCCAAGCCGTTACACCCTGTTTTGGCTGTGTTGGGTGGCTGTGTCGGCTGTCTCTAACGGCCCTGCCCCCATGCGTCACAGTGTTGTAACGCGTCCGTCGTGGGCCATTACGTCCTGTTTGTCCGAGTTTCAGAGTTGGGTCTGTTGGCGTAACGCGCCTGCCCTCGTGCGTTAGGTTCGCGTAACGTGCCTGGCGTCGTGTGTTACGCTGTTCGCGTTTTGGGTTCGAGCGTGCTGGCTCTGACGCGTCCGCCCTAGTGCGTCAGGCTCGTGTAACGCGCCTATGCCAGGCCGTTACAGTCCTGTTGTGGCCGTGATGGCCATTGGGCTTTCCGGTGTGCGGCCGTGTGTTGTGGGTCCGTTCTAGGTGATGTTAGGGGCTGTTTTGGGGTAGGTCTGTGTGTGCGTGTCTGTCTATGTTGTGGTGTTGTATGTCGCTCCCGTGGTCTGGCCGCTTTCCCCGTGGACGTCGGTTGATGTTCCTATGAAGGCTAAGACTACGTTTCCGAGTCTGTCGGCAATTTCTTGTGCTGCCCTCGGTGTTTGAGGTACGGGTGACAGTGCATGTTTATCTGTCCGTACTTCAGCGCCGCGTTTCGAGCTTCCTCTTCTCGTCGCCCTAGACGTCCAGCAGTCGAGGGGTGACCCCGATATACGGTTTTGTAAGCTAGTTTCCGTCGGTTCCTGCGGTTACCGTAGCGTCCTACGGGGGGGAGAAAACTAGCTAGAGGCCTGGCTCTAGGCAGGAGCCAGTGTGTGCACACGTGGTCAGGGGCAGAGGACTGGCGCCGACGGGCGTGACCCTGACTAGTACTTGTAACTGTGGTTCCGCGTGGGTCTGTGACTCGGCCATGTTGGCGTCGGTGGCACGCAGCGGTTGGTCAAGACACTAGTGGGGTTGTCGTGACCTGTCCGGGTTGGCCTTTCCGTGGCTGTACTCAAGGTCTGTGTCTTGTCCGGTGCACGACACTCCGGTCGTGTTGCCTGTGCCTGTCTAGGTCTTTTCTAGGCCTTCTTTTGCATGCCTATTGTAGGTGTAGGTTGGGGTGTTTTGTTTGGATTCTTCCCTTTTCCTTGCTGCTCCCTACTCCTCTTTCCCTTTCTAGGCCTGCTTGCCTGTTCGGGTTATTCCCCTCATCCTTACATGTTCCCTACTCCTGTTTCCCTTTCTTTTGCAGCTTTCTAGTGTTGTTTCTTGCTGCTGTCCCTGTTGTTCTGTGTTACTGCGTGTTCTTCAGTGGGGATCCGTGTGACCTCTACTGAGCCAGTGACACGAGGCTCACCCCTGCTTTTCAGGTGGGGTGATGTGTTCGTTCTGCTTCCGCGGATCCTGGAGTTCGAGTCGTAGCTGCCAGCTGGTACCTCCGTCGGGCTTCCCCCCGACTTCTTGGTACGTCTTTTCTTTCTGTCGACTGTACTGCTAGACTGCTGTCTTTAGCTTTGGACTTGACTCTGGTATATAATTATTTAAAATTTGTTAATTAAAATGTAATTTTATTTTTGCTACTTTAGCAACCCGATCTAATGAAATTTAATTGCTTGATGTTATATCTGTAAGTTCAATGTACTACACGACAATCTTTTTTCCCTTCGGAGCTTTACCGCTCTTGGGAGGCCTCGCGGGTTCCAAGTGGTATCACGTGTATTCGATAGTCCTATCGGGTATATTTGGTATCCGGAATCCGGGTCACCATAGGTGGTATCAGAGCGTTGTTGTGTGAAGTACATGGGAATCTCAGATATACAGTGTCCAGAGTCGCTACGTCCAGTACAGTCTTCAGCTGGCGTTAGGTTTCGTGATTTCTGTTTCTTGTCGTTGTGGGTCTTTTCTTGGTAAGCTGCTCGATGCATGACTCGTTCCCTGGAAGTCGTGTGATCAGCTGCTGTTATGCCTTGATGCGACCCTACTTGCAGTGGTATTCCGTGGTTCTGTGTCCTGTACGGAGCCGGAATCCTACGAGTGCTGCCGTTATTATTTTTGTAAGTGCTATTTCTCTATGATTTTGTCTGTCTATCATTAGCACCTTGTGGACCAACTCATGTCGGATCGCTTTGCTACATCCCTTCCCTGGTAGAGTTAGCTTGCGACTCGATCAGATGTCTCGTGGTCTGGTGCTGTCGTCTTGCTGGTGTTTCTCGTGGTTCATGTCGTTTTGTGGTTATGTTGTCGGGTTGTTCTTCCCTGCTTACCCTTGCTAGTCCTTGAATTTCGAGGATGAAATTTCTTAAAGGAGGGGAGAATGTAATGTCCTGGATCTTTGTTGGATCCTTATTGGGTCTTTCGGATCCTTTTTGGTGAGTTTCGGTTCGCTTTTGTAGCTCCCGAGTTGAGTTTTACGATCCGTGTGGGTTTTTCTCTCGTACTAGTTACGGAACCCTGCGGTGAGTTTATTTCTCAATTCATCGACTCGTGGATGATACAGTGGCGATGTACTCTTCGAGCCGATCGTTTTGACTATTTTTACGTATTTTTCAGAGTTAGGGCCAAAAATTGGATTTTTTGAAAATTGGGAAAATTCCTAATTTCTTTCCTTTTTCTTTTCCTTCCTCTCTCCTCCTTCTCATTCACGCCGCCGCCATCTCTCTCTTCCGTTTCTCTCCCGTTTTCGCCTTCTCGGCTCCGGCTGCAGATGGAGGACCTAGGGGCGAGTGCTGGGGATGCTGTGGAGCTGATTGGGTGCACGACGGGGCGAGGATGGAGTGGTTTTGGCGCGATCCCGAACGGTCGATTCAAAGCCGGCGTTTGAGCTCGCGGCCCGGTTTTTGGCGCGGTTTAGTCCCTTCGGGGCACGGTTTCTTCAATGGAGGTAGGGAGATGGACCGCCACTTCCTTCTACACGTTTTCCCTGCTTCTGTGATTTGTTTGGTGCTCGATCGGGGGAGATCGGGCCAGTTTAGTGAAAACCGTAGTTTTTTTGGGGTTTTCAGGGTTCGCCGGAGAACGGCAACCATTTGTGATGTGGTTAGTGTCAAAATGACCGCTGGGATGTCTGGATCCCATTCACGTAAGTTTCGTGTTGATCGGTCGTCATTCGAGGCCGGTATGAGTCCTGGAACCTCGGTGACTCAATTTGGGTCGATTCGTTAGAATCGCCCGGATCTTGCGTTTTAGCGCGTGCATGTGGGCTTTTTAGCCTCCTAGAGTTATTTTTCATCGTCTAGTGTTGTTTCCCCTGCGCTTCGACGTGAATGGGGCGTGGAATGGCCCGATTTGGCGTTTTTACTGTTTTCCCGCCGTGACCGGTGTAGCGGTCGTTTCAGGGACCGTCACAGTCCCTGACGGCCCTACGACAGACCGTCACAGCGTCTGGGCGTTTTTAGATTTTTCGTGGCTGTGGGAGTGTGACGGTCCAGGTGTGGTGCGTCACAGCCCTCTGACGCGTCCCGGTGTGTGCGTCACGGCTATTTTGTCGTCTTGCGGTTTGGTTAAGTCGGTTCCTCTGACGTGCCTGCCCTGGTGCGTCAGGCTGTGTAATGCGCCTGCCCCAGGCCGTTACACCCTATTTTGGCTATGTTGGGTGGCTGTGTCGGCTATCTCTAACGGCCCAGCCCCCATGCGTCACAGTGTTGTAAGGCGTCCGTCGTGGGCCGTTACGTGCTGTTTGTCGAGTTTCAGAGTTGGGTCTGTTGGCGTAACGCGCCTGCCCTCATGCGTTAGGTTCGCGTAACGCGCCTGGCGTCGTGCGTTACGCTGTTCGTGTTTTGGGTTCGAGCGTGTTGGCTCTGACGCGCCCGCCCTGCTGCGTCAGGCTCGTGTAAAGCGCATGTGCTAGGCCGTTACAGTCCTGTTGTGGCCATGATGGCCGTTGGGCTTTCCTGTGTGCGGCCATGTGTTGTGGGTCTGTTCTATGTGATGTTAGGGGCTGTTTTGGGGTAGGTCTGTGTGTGCGTGTCTGTCTATGTTGTGGTGTTATCTGTCGCTCTCGTGGTCTGGCCGCTTTCCCCGTGGACGTCGGTTGATGTTCCTATAAAGGCTAAGACTACGTTTCCGAGTCTGTCGGCAGTTTCTTGTGCTGCCCTCGGTGTTTGAGGTACGGGTGACAGTGCGTGTTTATCTATCCGTACTTCACCGCTGCATTTCGAGCTTCCTCTTCTCGTCGCCCTAGACGTCCAGCAGTCGAGGGGTGACCCCAATATACGGTTTTGTAAGCTACTTTCCCTCGGCTCCTACGGTTACCGTAGCATCCTACGGGGGGGAGAAAACTAGCTAGAGGCCTGGCTCTAGGCAGGAGCCAGTGTGTGCACACGTGGTCAGGGGCAAAGCACTGGCACCGACGGGGGGGGGAGAGAAAACTAGCTAGAGGCTCACCCCTACTTTTCAGGTGGGGTGATGTGTTCGTTCTGCTTCCGCGGATCCTGGAGTTCGAGTCGTAGCCGCCAGCTGGTACCTCCGTCGGACTTCCCCCCGACTTCTTGGTACGTCTTTTATTTCTGTCGACTGTACTGCTAGACTGCTGTCTTTAGCTTTGGACTTGACTCTGGTATATAATTGTTTAAAACTGTTAATTAAAATATAATTTTATTTCTGCTTCTTTAGCAACCCGATCTAATGAAATTTAATTGTTTGCTGTTATATTTGTCAGTTCAATGTACTACACGACAATCCTTTTTCCCTTCGGAGCTTTACCGCTCTTGGGAGGCCTCGTGATAAGTTTATATTTTTACATATTAATTTATGATTATACACATTTTTATGAGCTTAAATAATAATAAATATACACGTATCACACTTACTGTTAATTTAGAGTCAAATAATTAAATTTCTGAAATTAAATAAATTTAATAACAATTTTTATTTATTTATGCAAGCATTCAAAACGGAAAAAATAAGAAAATAAAGAAAATAAAATTATATGTTGAATTGGGCCAAAAGCCCATGGAGTTGTTCAAAAAGAAAAGAAAAAAATAGAAAAAAAAATAAATTGATTTGACATTTTTTAGGAATTTTCTAAGCTATATACGATATATATATATATATTATATAACTAACTAAGTGAAGTGTGTGTGTGTGTGTCGACAGCTGAAGCAGGAAACCCCCCCCCCCCCCCCCCCGCACCGCCTTCGCGCGGCACGGGCGAAGAGGGGGGGGGCCAGTCAAACCGCCCACGCGGGCGATCAGCGATGAAGCGACAGGAGGCCACCTCGCACGCGGGGTCAACGTGCCAGGCGGCGGGAGCAAAGCGCCCCTGGGCCACGCGGCAGCGGCAGCGGTCATCAAGGCGGCGCAAACGCGGCGCATCCGCGTTCACACGGCGGGCGGCGCACGCGTAAGCGCGTGCGCCGGCGCGCGACGGCGGCACACGGCGGTCCACACGGTGCCAGGAGAGAGAAAAGAGAGAGAAAGAAGAGAGAAAGGGCTAGAAAAAGGTCAGAAAAATCAGAAAAAAATCAGAAAAATTAGAAAAGTGTGCAACATATGCTAGCACATAATTCTAAGTCAACAAGAGCAGCAATTGTCAACAAAAGAAACAAGAAGTGTTCATATTAGTTAAAGGGTTGTTGTGTTACCCTATATAAAGGGGTTCCATTGTAATGAAAAGGGAGAAGAGAGGAGATAGCAAGGAGTATGAAGCTATGGATTGCTAAGATTTGTAAGTGTTCTTGAAGTTCTTGCTTTGTGACTTTGGTAGGGATAGATTTTGAGAGCTTTATGTTTAAGTTTTGAAGTTTGTGTTAAGTTTGTATTGAATACTTTCATTGTACTCTTAGCCATTTTTGGCTCTTCATAGTCAATTTACAAGCTTGTGTGATCCTTATTTCAATTTATTATCCTCTACAAAGTTGTCAATCTGTAAGTGTTCTTCAACTTCTCTTTCTAATATTTCCCTCAATTCCTTCTAGATTGAAAGTTATTTTCTGTTTTCTTAAGTGCTGTATTATGTGATTACTGTTCATCCGAGGTGATACCTTCTATTATTCTTCTATTTTGAAGTCTTTCCAATTTTATTTTTACTCTGAGTTCTTCATGAAAGGTGTTCTTCTCTTGTATATCTAAAACTTCTTCTTCTACCACTTCTTCTAAATCTTCTTATTTTGAGAGTTATAATTAATTTATCACTGTTCTTATTTCTGCCATATTATTGTTCATCCGCACTGATAGCTCTTGAGTTTTTCATATTTTTCACTGTCTTCCTCTTGTTTTTTGATTCTGTGTTCTTCATCAAACTTCTTCATCTTTTTATTCTCTACAACTTTTATTTCTTCCACTTCTTCTAATTGTGTCTAGTTTAAAAGTTATTTCTTTTCCTAGTTCACCTTAGTTTCATTATAATTGTCTATTTGTTCTTCTATCAATTCCACCCTTCTAAATTGCATCCCAATCTTTCTAAGGTAATTTTAAATTTAATTCTCTTGATTTTTAAATCTTAAAAATGTAAGATTTTTAACTTTTAAATCTAGTTCTCCCTGTGGATTCGACTCGGTCTCATCACTTAACTATTCTGTTAATTTAATTTGTGGGTCGGATATTATAATTTGATAGCGGGATGTATTAACGACGTGCGTTTTTCGCGCATCAAATTTTGGCGCCGTTGTCGGGGAGGTTTGAATTTGAAGTTGATAACTTTGTGCTTTCTTTTGTATATATATTGGTGCTCACTCTTATTTTTGTAGAAAAATAAAAGGATCAACAAAAGCACAAAAAATAGAAAATTTTGAAAATGTCAAAAAGTATTGTCTCCCCGAGGTAAGTCTTCTTTATCTTCTACTCTTGTTATTTTTTATTTACCAAATAAAGAACGAGGGAATGCGATTAAGGTTAGTACTCTTACCCTCTTTCCATTGATTTAGTTTCTTTATTTTTACTTTTAATATGTAATTTATTTTCATGCTTAGCAATGTTCTTAAAAAAATAAAAAAATAGAAGAAATAAAAAATATGGTGGATTAGCTCAGTTCACAACTAAAAATAAAAAAATTAAAAAAAAGTATAACTTGGTCTCACTATCATCTTCGAAACTGGTGTCTAAGGCTAGAGGTCAACGGCAAACGCTATAAGCGGGAAAGTGGTTACTTAATTAGGACCTTGTGACAGCAAGGGGAGCCTCCCACTTCCCCACCTGTTACCTTACCGGTGGACAAGTTTGATGGTGAATCTAAGTTGGACTTTGTTTGAGAATTTGTTTGTATAAAAAATCAAAAAAAAAAAGAAGAAAAAAATAAAATATACAAAAAATGGAGAGATCATAACTTTCATTTATGGATTGGGCACACAACTTAGTTAGGTTTGACCAATTGGCTCATAAATTTGATCAATTTTTAGCCATGGATCAAGACCCCTTCATACCACCTAGTCATCATGATAATGATCACATGTGGGATAACCCGGCCCATTATGTAGGTGGTTGCCCAAATCCACACTCATTTCTCACCCAAAACAACCCGGCCTCTTATGACATTCCATATTCGTGGTCGGCCCAAAATGAGATCCCGTCACCTATGATGGCCCAGTTTCCATCGTTTACCCAGGACCATGTTCCAACCACTCAATTTGGGGGCCATGATCTACCTTTCACCCCGGAGCAAGGCCAATATGATCAACGGTTTTCTCAACCCGATTACGAATCATCTCCAAATACTTATAACTCTAACTGGGAAGATCATTCACCGATCTCTTGGATGGACCAAGCAAGACAAACTCAAATATCTCAAGATCTCTCCACACCTTATTTTGACCCATGTCCACATACCTTGAATTCTGGTTGGAGAGATCGACATTATTCTGCTTGGGAGTCTTATCAGGATCTAGGCCAAAGTCCTCAAGAACAACATTTTCCAAATTGGGAACCATACCCAAATGATTCTTACGATCAACCCTATTATGGAGGACATCCCATCCACTCTCCACCATCTCATTCTCGGACTGAGTGCCCTTCAAATTACTATCCATCACAATCTCACTCTTAGCCCACTTATCTATCTCCTCCATACACAGATTTGCATACGGAGGAGATGTTTGATCAATTGACACGGCTCTTCCAGACTCAACAACAAGCCTTCCAGGAACAACTGTAAAACTTTGAGGCTCATGTGATCCGAGTTGCTAAAAACATCATAGAAATGGAAGTCGATCCAATACCTAGCAACTCCACTATAAGTCTTGAGGATCAACTTGCTAGATGTGATAACGATAAAGTCCATATGATCAACATATGATCCCCTAATCTACCTGTAACGACCCGAGAATCCGATTACCGGGAAGGCCCGATAACCCGAGACTCGCACCGCCGCCCACGAGCCGGGAGGGCTCGGAAGGGCTAAAAGGAGTGTGGAGGCACGAAGAAATAGGAAATAAAGCAGGACAACCAACAACAATAAGCTGAAAGAAAGAACAACTACAGCTACAACAGAGTCCAGTCCAACAGAAAGTACAGTCTAAAGCAGTAAAATGTACCACATGCCAAGTGAACACTCGGCCCGGCAAGCTGGCAACTGAAAATCTCCACTCCGCACCCTCGAACCTCGAGGAAGGACCGCTACACCTGAAAAGCAGGGAATGAGTATCCAAAACAGAGACTCAGCAGGGATCCCGCGGAACCCCAACCGGAAACAACGGCGGTAGCGGAAAGGAGAGCTACAACTACAGTAGGAACAGCAAACCGGTGGCCGGTCAAAACTCGGCACTACAGCTACTCCTACTGCCAGAAGGCAGACCTCGATCACGCAGTCGAAGCTACCGAACCACGCTAGTACCACCTACCGAAGCAAGAACACACGGCAACCACGCCGTAGAGGCCTGTCCCCCGGACAGCCAACCTGGACACGCTGTCCAAGGTGCAACCCCGACCATCCGATCGCGGGTACCGCACAACAAGACCCAACCTCGGTAAAGCCACTAGCACTAGTCTCATGACGCGAAAACCAACACACGCGTCACGGTGAACCAATCGAAACTCAACGGGCAACGCGACCGAATACTCGAAGGTCAAAGACACAGAGACTGACAGTCTGTCACACCATACTCGACAGGAGTACCACCCACTAGAAGCATAGCCGGTAGCGTCCCCTGACGTCTTACACCGCACCGCAGGTGAACCGCCTGACGTGGTAGGTCCTACCCGAGGCGCGAACACCGTACAAGTAACCATAAATAAGTGACTAGCTGGGGTCACGCCCATCGACGTGCGTCCACTGTCCCCAACCACGTGTGCACACACAGACCACGCGTCCTAGGTCTGGCCCTCTGACCGGTTTTCCCCTGGCACTGGACTCTGATTTGACGAGGGGCCCGACGGTAACCAGTCTAAAATCGTCCTCAGGGTAAGCCCGTACACCACTCCCTGGTGCGACCAGCACACGAGTATTGGTAGGCTACGACTAGTGGAGGGTCACTGAAGGAGTAGACTCTCAACTCAACGAAAAATAACGTCCGAATCCGACGACGTACGTGGACCACCCCACGTACCGGCCCCGTCGCACGGTGACCACAGTCGGAGAAGAAACGGGACTCACAGTCCACGGCCACGCACGCACCGTGCGCGAGAGTCGAGAAAACTCGAGTGGCACTTAAGCCACTAGACTCTGGACAGTCCTCTAGACACACTACAGCCAACGGTCCTTGAGGCACAAGACTCGGGGTCAAGACCGTTGTACGCAATAGCACAAGGCCGTCAATCTAGTCCAATCTCTAGGTCTAAAACCACGGTAGCACAAGTACCGAGATAACTCACGAGTCGCCAAGACCACTCCCACGGGAAGGGAACGCAAGGGACCAAGGCCACCCACACGGGCCACACGGAAAACACAGAAGCACGATTCCCAGGGCAGCACACAAGCCACCACGACGATTTCCCATCTTGTAGCAAGCGGGAAACCTCCAGCCCCAGGCCGGATAACTGGACTCGCAGTCTAAGGCCAAACACGTGGCCCACACGGGAATCGCCTTCCAAAGAAACCCACAGCATGCGAGGAAGACCCCACCGCACGCACTCCGGTACACGGTGACTCGATCGAGCGTAACACGAAGCCCAACACGCGAGAAGTCACCCGGACTCTCAACCCTACGGGCACGCTAAACGAGGTAACACGGTCCCTTCTGACACCCCAAAAACACAGACACAGAACCCATGGGGTGTCCGGGATACTCACAAGGCCGTAGGTCGACCACTGGGTCCCAACCGGGTCGACCGGAGACCAACACAACACAATCGGACGCTAAAAGGTCACCTGGACCCTTAAGCGCATGACACGCAAAACGAGGTAAGTGGGACAACCTCTGGACACCTAAAGACACCGTCATGGAACTCCACGGGGTGTCCAGGACACACACGGCTCAAGGGGGGCATGATCAGCCGCAGACCGCCCGCCCCGGGCAGCCCGGATGGTCACTTCACTAACGCGCTATAGGTCCATAGCGCGTTCAAGCAGAACGCGCTAGGAGCCTATAGCGCGACAAGGCAGGTCGCGCTATGTTTCCATAGCGCGACAGTCCAGAACGCGCCATAGCCCTATAGCGCCACAGGAACCGCCATACTGTTCATCTTCCCCGATGAACGCGCTCTATCGGGGCAGCGTGATCATCAAGAACGCGCTACTGGAGCATAGCGCGTTCTCAGTCCGCGCCCGAAAACGGTGAAAACCGCGGGAAAAACCATTCCACGCCCCGTCCACCCCCAGGTGAAGGGGAAACAAAAGGGGAAACCTTCCCCAGGCCCCTAGGCATGCATCTAAACCCCTGGATCGCCCGAAAACACGGTAAAACGGAAGATCCGGCTCACACATCAAAAACATGTATTTTCCCCAAATCACCCCGTTTAGCCCGCTCGGCTCACCACGGCCTACCAAACTCGCGGGAAAAGAGGTGCACGAGCTGGGGGTCCATCTCCCTACCTCCACCAAAGAAACGACGCGATGTGGACGTCGATCCAAGAAGAAATCGTCGCGAAACCCTCGCCAGCTCGCGATCGCGCCACCGAGCTTCCACGCGCCTCCTCCGCCTCGATCCTCGCCTGTCCTCGCCCGCATCCTCGCCCGCGCCACCTCCACCTCGCCCTCGCCTCGCTTCGTCGGCCGCCAGAGAAGAGAGGGGAGAAAGAGAGCGTGAGAGAAGAGAGAGGGAGGGAAGAGAGAAATGAGAGGGGGAGAGAGAAAAGGGTTAGTATATATAGGAAAACCCGAATTTTACAGAAATTCAAAAAATTATGAAAAATTACCTCCGCGATCCTCGGGAAGAGCGCAACGCAGTGGTAACGTCCCGGAGTCAGAGAACGCCACGGTTTGCCCTGTAAAGAGTTCCGAAGGCACATCAGGGAAAAACACGTGTAAAGCACAAAATACACTCCGAGACCCACTAAAATGATCCGAAAAATCCGAAAAATCTGGGGCATTACAGCCCTCCCCCCTTAAAGGAATTTCGTTCCCGAAATTCATGACCAATCACGAAGTCCCAGGGGAAGAACACTGAACCAACTGACACGCTGTCAGAGCCCCAGCACAGAAAGCCTCGGTTCTCATGAAAACACCAGTCCCGAGGGACACAGTCAGACTCACAATCACACACAACACCTCGCTCCTCGCGCCGAGCACACTAGCCAACAGAGCAGGTATATACCAAAGGACACAGTCCGGCATCACCTCAGTCAATGCGAGAATCCACCATGGCCCCGCAGCCACGATCTCGCTCACCGAGGAAACACAACCCTCGACACGAGTAACAGCTACCGATCCATCCAATGATCAGCAGACAAATGGCACATCAGCTTTACAACCAGCTGACAGGTCGCACACCCTTCTCAAGGGGACAACCAATACAGAGCCTCCACCAGCTCAAGCAGTCATCTCAGCAGACCGCAACCAGAACATCGGCTCAGTACCAAGAAAACACCTCACACATGGCAAGCCGAAAGCCGGACACAACACTATGCCAACTCTTGTCAGAAGACAAACTTCGACAAAGCCCAGATCTCGTCCGTGCAGGCACATTACCGAAACGACCACCAAAGGTCTCACTGGCACACGGCTCTCGCCACGCTCGAGCCCCAACAACCAGCATCTTCTGTCTCTGAAAAGACCATCCACTGGTCACCAACTGCTCGTCAACGGGAAACCTCCGCTTGCTCAGCTTCTTCCTTCTTTCCTGGTCCTCGACCGGGTCCAAAGGAAACATTCCAAACCTCGGCAAGCCATCCGTCAACTCACACACAGACTGATGCCGCATCTCGAGCAGCACTCCTCTCGGACTCCGCATCCGAACGCCAACTCGACCGTCTCGGGGAGCACAACGAAACCAAATGATGGATCCTGGTGTCTTCAGTCATCACCTCACTGGACTCAGACTTACAGGGGAACCATCCCACGCTGGTCACCAAACCAGGGATAACCATTACGACACCAACGTCCTATCAAGGGCCATCCTCCGACGCCCATCTCACGAAAGGCCTCCGCCCACAGGCGTCACTCATCCATCTGGTCTCATCAAATCCTTCTATCAATCCAAGTGGACACCTGCCAATCCCGATTCTGCCCTTACCACAGAGCCACGGGACACCACCTGAACAGTGCTCACGGGTCCCTACATCTCACCGTCACAATCCGACAAGACCGTAGAACCAACAGGAACCCACAGCCTGGCAGAGATCACTTCCCCAAAAACGATCTCATCCGAGGACACGACTGGGAACACAAGTCGGCACCAAGCCACCGACTTTGACCAACACGTCCACAACCATCGACAGGCGACATCCTCAACAACCTCATCCAGGTCCAACACCGACGCCTGACACGGCTTCCAACACAGGAACATGGTACTCATGCGGCGCACTAGCCAGCACATTTCCCAACACTCCATCCTGCCAGTGCCCACCACCACGATATCTCGGGCAACGGCACGGCAACAACACGTTTCACACCGAGGAACCAATCCTCCGATGCTCAACGCGAACTCAGGAATCCGCCCGTAGCAACCAATGCTACGATCCTGAACCAGTGGGTTATGGGCCCACCACGCTTCCGCTGCGCACTCAAGTCCGCGCGCACAGCCGAGAAAGCAAACACCGCCCAACCAGCACTCATCCTTCCGGAACAGCGCCAGCACACCCTCACACGGCAAGGGAATGGGCACAGCTTCTCACAGGCAACCACCTTGCCAAGACAAGGAGCACCTCTCGCACGGACTTCATGGCACATGAAGGCCAACCAATCCGAACACATAATGCAAGACGATGACCCCAGCCAAGCACGATCTCTCCAACCAATGGAGAAACCATCGCACTTCGACCAACGGAAGAACTCCACGCTCGACCTGACCTCGAACCTCGCGCACGCTGGAACCAGCACCATCCAGCACCAAGGAAAACCATCGCTTCCATCAGGTCAGCGCCTCCGACACACTCGACGAGTGTCACGTCGGACCACGATTACAGCACCTCTCGATGCACCACTACTGCAACTCCTCGAACTGCAACACGCCACGCAAAGAGCCGCAACACGAGCCATAACCGGCAACCGCCAACGCTCATCCTCGAGTCCCGAACTCACCGTGGAGCCTTCACATCTCAAGCCAACTCCAGGGCGAACACAACCCATTCACACGCAAGAGCGTAGGAGCAAGACTTACTGGGACACCACAGCCCAATCCTGCCTCGAAATCCATAAAAAAATCGAGACCGACACGTCATTTCTGACGCCACAGAGCACGACAGGAACATCAGGCTCGACGAAACAGCAGCTCACCGAGAAGACATTCCGCTCACCCGAGCACACCTCTTTATCAGAACACCTCAGGAGCTGGACAAACCTCAAGCTGGAGTGGCCAACACCGACAGCAGCTCCCTCAGGGCACGCTCACGGCCACTTAACCACGAAAAATCCTCTCCAGCCACCTGACCACGCTGTAGGTTCCTCGAACGCAGCACCGCGAACTCACGCCTGCCAGCAACCTCTGCCCAACGCAGCACAACCAGGGCCATCACCGATGAGGGAGAAGGCTCTCGACCTCGATCCTTAGATCCCATGCTGGCACAAAAGCCGCGGACAGCAACCACCTTTCCAGCACCGCACATCGCACTCAAGCTCTCAAGCGAGAAACTAGGCGGAAAGCGAACACAAAACCCTAAGCCAGCTGCCGACTGTACTGGACCTTATGGACTCTGATCACTGCAATATTTCGAATTCCTATGTACGTCCACAACCACCGCTCTGATACTAGCTGTAACGACCCGAGAATCTGATTACCGGGAAGGTCCGATAACCCGAGACTCGCACCGCCGCCCACGAGTCGGGAGGGCTCGGAAGGGCTAAAAGGAGTGTGGAGGCACGAAGAAATAGGAAATAAAGCAGGACAACCAACAACAACAAGCTGAAAGAAAGAACAACTACAGCTACAACAGAGTCCAGTCCAACAGAAAGTACAGTCTAAAGCAGTAAAATGTACCACATGCCAAGTGAACACTCGGGCAGGCAAGCTGACAACTGAGAATCTCCGCTCCGCACCCTCGAATCTCGAGGAAGGACCGCTACACCTGAAAAGTAGGGAATAAGTCTCCAAAACAGAGACTCAGCAGGGATCCCGCGGAACCCCAACCGAAAACAACGGCGGTAGCGGAAAGGAGAGCTACAACTACAACAGGAACAGCAAACCGGTGGCCGGTCAAAACTCGGCACTACAGCTACTCCTACTGCCAGAAGGCAGACCTCGATCACGCAATCGAAGCTACCAAACCACGCTAGTACCACCTACCGAAGCAAGAACACACGTCAACCACGCCGTAGAGGCCTGTCCCCCGGACAGCCAACCTGGACACGCTGTCCAAGGTGCAACCCCGACCATCCGATCGCGGGTACCGCACAACAAGACCCAACCTCGGTAAAGCCACTAGCACTAGTCTCATGACGCGAAAACCAACACACGCGTCACGGTGAACCAACCGAAACTCAACGGGCAACGTGACCGAAAACTCGAAGGTCAAAGATACAGAGACTGACAGTCTGTCACTCCGTACTCGACAGGAGTACCACCCACTAGAAGCACAGCTGGTAGCGTCCCCTGACGTCTTACACCGCACCGCAGGTGAACCGCCTGACGTGGTAGGTCCTACCCGAGGCGCGAACACCGTACAAGTAACCACAAACAAGTGACTAGTTGGGGTCACGCCCATCGACGTGCGTCCACTGTCCCCAACCACGTGTGCACACACAGACCACGCGTCCTAGGTCTGGCCCTCTGACCGATTTTCCCCTGGCACTGGACTCTGATTTGACGAGGGGCCCGACGGTAACCAGTCTAAAACCGTCCTCAGGGTAAGCCCGTACACCACTCCCTGGTGCGACCAGCACACGTGTACTGGTAGGCTACGACTAGTGGAGGGTCACTGAAGGAGTAGACTCTCAACTCAAAGGAAAACAACGTCCGAATCCGACGACGTACGGGGACCACCCCACGTACCGGTCCCGTCGCACGGTGACCACAGTTGGAGAAGAAACGGGACTCACAGTCCACGGCCACGCACGCACCGTGCGCGAGAGTCGAGAAAACTCGAGTGGCACTTAAGCCACTAGACTCTGGACAGTCCTCTAGACACACTACAGTCAACGGTCCTTGAGTCACAAGACTCGGGGTCAAGACCGTTGTACGCAACAGCACAAGGCCGTCAATCTAGTCCAATCTCTAGGTCTAAAACCACGGTAGCATAAGTACCGAGACAACTCACGAGTCGCCAAGACCACTCCCTCGGGAAGGAAACGCAAGGGACCAAGGCCACCCACACGGGCCACACGGAAAACACAGAAGCACGATTCCCAGGGCTGCACACAAGCCACCACGACGATTTCCCATCTTGTAGCAAGTGGGAAACCTCCAGCCCCAGGCCGGATAACTGGACTCGCAGTCCAAGGCCAAACACGTGGCCCACACGAGAATCGCCTTCCAAAGAAACCCACAGCATGCGGGGAAGACCCCACCGCACGCACTCCGGTACACGGTGACTCGATCGAGCGTAACACGAAGCCCAACACGCGAGAAGTCACCCGGACTCTCAACCCTATGGGCACGCTAAACGAGGTAACACGGTCCCTCCTGACACCCCAAAAACATAGACACAGAACCCATGGGGTGTCCGGGATACTCACAAGGCTGTAGGTCGACCATTGGGTCCCAACCGGGTCGACCGGAGACCAACACAACACAATCGGATGCTAAAAGGTCACCTGGACCCTTAAGCGCACGACACGCAAAACGAGGTAAGTGGGACAACCTCTGGACACCCAAAGACACGGTCACGGAACTCCACGGGGTGTCCAAGACACACACGGCTCAAGGGGGGCATGATCAGCCGTAGATCGCCCGCCCCGGGCAGCCCGGATGGTCACTTCACTAACGCGATATAGGTCCATAGCACGTTCAAGCAGAACGCGCTAGGAGCCTATAGCGCGACAAGGCAGGTCGCGCTATGTTTCCATAGCGCGACAGTCCAGAACGCGCCATAGCCCTATAGCGCGACAGGAACCGCCATACTGTTCATCTTCCCCGATGAACGCGCTCTATCGGGGCAGCGCGACCATCAAGAGCGCGCTACTGGAGCATAGCGCGTTCTCAGTCCGCGCCCGAAAACTGTGGAAACCGCGAGAAAAACCATTCCACGCCCCGTCCACCCCCAGGTGAAGGGGAAACAAAAGGGGAAACCTTCCCCAAGCCCCTAGGCATGCATCTAAATCCCTGGATCGTCCGAAAACACGGTAAAACGGAAGATCCGGCTCACACATCAAAAACATGTATTTTCCCCAAATCACCCCGTTTAGCCCGCTCGGCTCACCACGGCCTACCAAACTCGCGGGAAAAGAGGTGCACGAGCTGGGGGTCCATCTCCCTACCTCCACCGAAGAAACGACGCGATGTGGACGTCGATCCAAGAAGAAATCGTCGCGACACCCTCGCCGGCTCGCGATCGTGCCACCGAGCTTCCACGCGCCTCCTCCGCCTCGATCCTCGCCTGTCCTCGCCCGCATCCTCGCCCACGCCACCTCCACCTCGCCCCCGCCTCGCTCCGTCGGCCGCTGGAGAAGAGAGGGGAGAAAGAGAGCGTGAGAGAAGAGAGAGGGAGGGAAGAGAGAAATGAGAGGGGGAGAGAGAAAAGGGTTAGTATATATAGGAAAATCTGAATTTTACAAAAATTCAGAAAATTATGAAAAATTACCTCCGCGATCCTCGGGAAGAGCGCAACGCAGTGGTAACGTCCCGGAGTCGGAGAACGCCACGGTTTGCCCTGCAAAGAGTTCCGAAGGCACATCAGGGAAAAACACGTGTAAAGTACAAAATACACTCCGAGACCCACTAAAATGATCCGAAAAATCCAAAAAATCCGGGGCATTACACTACCACTCATATCACTGTTGATTTTGAGTGAATCATAGAAGAATCTTATGAGAAGGACCTAAAGGAAGAGCAGCCTAAGATGCCTAAATCCAATTCCACTTGTGAAGAGGATTATGATGAGTTTGAGGATTATGATGATCTTGAGTCGTTGGGGGGAGAAGAAGAGGAAGATGATTTGCCAGTCAATGACCAAATTCCATTACTTGCCCTTCCTAAATTTGATGAATCTTCTTTCCAAGTACATGATGATGAAAATATGAGTGTGGAGGGTGAATTAAGTGTATACATAAATCCATTTTCTTGGGTAAATGATGAACCAGGTACTCCACTGGAAAGTCACTCTGATTGGGCATCTCATGATTTAGAGAAGGATGTGGTCTTTTACCCACCCCTGACCTTGGTGAATCCACAATCAATCCAAATATTTTGCCACTCGCCAACTGGTCGGATCCATCAGACTCTTATGAGAATCCGTATGTTAAGGAACACACTGATTTCATTCGTAATCCTCCTTATCTCCTTGACACTGGCCAAGTGGTGGATTCTCCCAAACTTCATAACACTCTCATCCTCTCTCACTTGAACGATACGCAAGTAACTCCTAAGAGTGAGGATGCAGAAGAAAAGTAGAGAAAAATTAAGATCCGCATTGATGTGTTTAACACTTATAAAGACCTTACGTGTATCGAGGAATATTTTATAATTGAGGATATGATAATTCCTCCACCATTCTCTGGCCGAGGGGGTCCATCCTAATTCCTAGACCCACCTTGGCATGCTTCTAGCCCACATGAACATACATATAATCTTTTCCTCCAATGGTACAAGGGTTGGAGTTTATCAGAGGATAAGATCATTTGGTGGCTCATTCTGAATGCCACCCGTTGGTTAGTGAGCTACATTGTGTCTGGCTGAAGACGTTAAATTTAGCGTTTTTTGAGAGGCAGCCCAATGTTTTCATAGTTTGGTGTGTTAATAAATGACTTTTTGGGAGACAACTCAAGTTTTTTATTGTGGTTTTGTGTTTTTATTTTACAGGTTTGAATAAAGGATAAGTTGGGGGGAGAGAGCTGATTGCTTCCTCTGTTTCTCCGATTTTCCAAGCCAAAGTACCGCCTCTCAAACGCCAAAGCCGTCGAAGTACACATCAGGTTGTCCCGTTCTTTCATAAACTATCATGTTTACATTGTTCATTATTCCATATTGTTCATGCCATTGAGGACAATGTCATTTAAGTTGGGGGGACGGAAATCATATTATCCTATACAACCTTCTTTCGCCTACAAATTTTTTTTCCTAAATCCAAAATAACACCCAATTGAGTTTTCTTGATTTATGCTCTCATGAAAAGTAATTCTGGAATGGAAAAGATTAGGGAGAAGGATGATGGAACATTTATCTAATCGAGCCATGGAAAACTGATCTAAGAATCTTTTTAAAGTTCATGTGCACTTTAGAAAAAAGAAAATCACTATGCACGCTAATGAAACAAGTAGGACAAGCCTCCTACTATTTTGGATATAATGTCTGATATTCCGCACTTTTTGAAGAATAGATCTTTTAGAAGCTTTCTGCCATGTTATCTTTTGAAAAATAAAATTATGAGAAAAATACTATGAAAAATACCCCGATTCTGAGTAACCGGCCCTACTTCACATAAGACGTGTTGAGGTTCGCGTCAAAAGGAAAAGGGAACTTTGATCTGTGTAACCGGGCCTACTGCACCTAAGACGTGTTGAGGTTCGCGTAAAACAGTGAAAGATAGTGCAGCATCATGTGTGTATAGAAAAAAAATAGAAAAAAAAGAAAAGAAAAAATATAGATCTCAAAAAGGGACAAAGCAAAAAGGCAAACAAAAGGCTAGTATGCTGAATGCTCTTATTAAGAAGTGCAGAATTGAAAGGCATTTGTTCGGAATAGCAACTGGAGGACACAATTGTCTATACTGTGAATTTAGTATTACACATGCACAAGTGCTATTGACCTTTAAATTGACTTCTTGATCATGTTCCTATTTCCTACATAAGGCTAGTCTGTGGTAATTATTCCAGATTCGTGATCTTTAGTTGACTCTATGAAAAATGATCTCGAAATGTAGCATGAATATTCTACACTCTTGTTGGTCCTAAAATTTTTCATTATTTGCATTGCTAAGGGACTAGCAATGAGTAAGTTGGGGGTGTGATAAGTGTGTATTTTTACATATTAATTTATGATTATACACATTTTTATGAGCTTAAATAATAATAAATATACACGTATCACACTTACTGTTAATTTAGAGTCAAATAATTAAAATTTTAAAATTAAATAAATTTAATAATAATTTTTACTTATTTATGCAAGCATTCAAAACGAAAAAATAAGAAAATAAAGAAAATAAAATTATATGTTGAATTGGGCCAAAAGCCCATGGAGTTGTTCAAAAAAAAAAGAAAAAAAATAGAAAAAAAATAAATTGATTTGACATTTTTTAAGAATTTTCTAAGCTATATACGATATATATATATATATATTATAACTAACTAAGTGAAGTGTGTGTGTGTGTGTGTGTGTGTCGACAGCTGAAGCAGGAACCCCCCCCCCCCCCCCCCCCCCCCCCCGCCTTCGCGCGGCATGGGCGACGAGGGGGGGGCCAGTCAAATCGCCCACGCGGGCGGTCAGCGATGAAGCGGCAGGAGGCCACCTCGCACGCGGGGTCAACGTGCCAAGCGGCGGGCGCAAAGCGCCCCTGGGCCACGCGGCAACGGCAGCGGTCAGCAAGGCGGCGCAAACGAGGCGCAGCCGCGTTCACACGGCGGGCGGCGCACGCGTAAGCGCGTGCGCCGGCGCGCGACGGCGGCACACGGTGGTCCACACGGCGGTCCACACGGCGCCAGGAGAGAGAAAAGAGAGAGAAAGAAGAGAGAAAGGGCTAGAAAAAGGCTAGAAAAATCAGAAAAAAATCAAAAAAATTAGAAAAGTGTGCTACACATGCTAGCACACAATTCTAAGTCAACAAGAGCAACAATTGTCAACAAAAGAAGCAAGAAGTGTTCATGTTAGCTAAATGGTTGTTGTGTTACCCTATATAAAGGGGTTCCATTATAATGAAAAGGGAGAAGAGAGGAGATAGCAAGGAGTAGGAAGCTATGGATTGCTAAGATTTGTAAGTGTTCTTGAAGTTCTTGCTTTGTGACTTTGGTAGGGATAGATTTTGAGAGCTTTATGTTTAAGTTTTGAAGTTTGTGTTAAGTTTGTATTAAATACTTTCATTGTACTCTTAGCCATTTTTGGCTCTTCATAGTCAATTTACAAGCTTGTGTGATCCTTATTTCAATTTATTATCTTCTACAAAGTTGTCAATTTGTAAGTGTTCTTCAGCTTCTCTTTCTAGTATTTCCCTCAATTATTTCTAGATTGAAAGTTATTTTCCGTTTTCTTAAGTGCTGTTTTATGTGATTACTGTTCATCCGAGGTGATACCTTCTATTATTCTTCTATTTTGAAGTCTTTTCAATCTTATTTTTACTCTGAGTTCTTCATGAAAGTTCTTCTTCTCTTGTATATCTAAAACTTCTTCTTCTACCATTTCTTCTAAATCTTCTTATTTTGAGAGTTATAATTAATTTATCACTGTTCTGATTTCTGCCATATTACTGTTCATCCGCACTGATAGCTCTTGAGTTTTTATATTTTTCACTGTCTTCCTCTTGTTCTTTGATTCTGTGTTCTTCATCAAACTTCTTCATCTTTTCATTCTCTACAACTTTCATTTCTTCCACTTCTTCTAATTGTGTCTGGTTTAAAAGTTATTTCTTTTCCTAGTTCACCTTAGTTTTATTATAATTATCTATTTGTTCTTCTATCGATTCCACCCTTCTAAATTGCATCCCAATCTTTCTAAGGCAGTTTTAAATTCAATTTTCTTGATTTTTAAAGCTTAAAAACGTAAGGTTTTCAACTTTTAAATCTACTTCTCCATGTGGATTCGACTCGGTCTCATCACTTAACTATTCTGTTTATTTAATTTGTGGACGGGATATTGTAATTTGATAGCGGGACGTATTAACGACGTGCGTTTTCCGCGCATCACCTCGCGGGTTCCAAGTGGTATCAGGTGTATTCGATAGTCCTATCGGGTATATCTAGTATCCGGAAACCGGGTCACCACAGAGAGTATTTGTTGTTACACATTGAATATTAAGCTCCAATTAAGATAGCCTATCTCATTTACTGGAGCTATCTCATTATTAGGCATGCTATGTTATTCTTGTACATTATATTTCACAAATATGTAACATATTTCACTGATACACTCTTATCCTTTGGTCCTGAATAATATGTCATTCTTGCACATTATATTTTACTCTTGTGCTATACATTTCATTATTGTATATTATATTGAATAACCGTACAAACGATTTCACTGATACACATCATGATTTATAACTGAGCAATATATTTTATTTGTTTACATTTTATTTCATTACGAGTACATTATATCTCTCAACTGTACAAAATATTTCATTAATACAGTGCATCGATAATTTCTTAATTATATATTTCATTCTTGTACAGTATATTTCATTCCTTTTACAATGGATTTCATATATAAACAACATATTTTATTATTGTAGATGCGATGGAGAAGCCCACACCTTTTATTTACATCAATGAATCTGAAAATTTAAATACACCAACGAAAAATGTTGAGAAGCCTGCACTTTCTGTGTTCCCACCAGAAATATGAATGGAATTTGATACATGGGAAGATGTCTACAAATTTTATAATGCATATGCAAAATCAGTTGGATTTGGCATCACTACATTATACAGTCGGAGCGACAAAGGAATACCTAATTTCAAGCATTTAGGTTGTTGGAAATCTAAGATGTTAAGGAGAAATCCTACCAATGAGCGCCCTAGAGACTTTCCAAAAGCGGGTTGCCCTACATCAATAAACGTAAGACTTCTCACAAAGAAAGAGAAATGAAAAATATAATGTGCAGTCATTGAGCATAACCATGACCTAAATCCACTGTCGGTGACATACGTTAGGTCACAAAGAAAAATATATATATCGAAAAATGTAGAAATTAAGAACATTCGTACGGTAGGAATCCCAACATCTCAGATAGTGTCTGCACTTGCTAAAAGAAAAGGTGGAATTCAACAACTTGACTTTACAGAAAAAGATTGTAGAAATTTCTTAACCCGAGAGCGTCAGACGCAACTAAAAGAAGGAGATGCACAAAGATTGCATAGCCATTTTCTCATACAGTAAATGAGTAGTCCAACATTCTTATACATGATGGATTTGAATGATGATGGACAGCTAAGACATGATTTCTGGGTGGATGCAAGGTCAAGACTAGCTTGTTCATATTTTGGTGGTGTCATATCTCTTGGTACTACTTACTTGACGAACACGTATGAGATGCCATTTGCTCCATTCGTTAGATTTAATCATCATGGTCAGTCAACCATACTTGGTTGTGCATTACTTTCCAATGAGAAGACGGAATCATTTGTTTGGGTGTTTAATTTTTGGTTAAAGGTAAATGGTGAAAAGCAACCGAATGCGATTATTACAGACCAAGATAAATCCATTGAAGCAGCAATGAGGGATGTCTTCCCTAATGTTAGACATCGGTTTTGTTTATGACATATATTGAAGAAAATACCGAAGAAGATTGGACATATATGTGTAGCAAAAAAAAAAATTATGGAGGATTTCGATAGCTGCATATATGATTCAATTTTTGTGCACGAGTTTGAAGAGAAGTGGGAAGAATTATTGTGCAAGTATGAAGCTTGTAGAGAGAATGAATGGTTGAATCAGTTATACGAATGTCGTGTCAAATGGATACCATTATTTTTGAAGAACACATTTTTCGCAGGTAAAAGATGCTACACTAGACTGATAGATTTTGAACTATAATGATACACTTTGCATTGCCAGAATACACGTTGTGCTAGATTGAAGCATAATGCACTGAAATGTATTGCGTTGGAATGAAGCATAGTACAATGTAATATTTACCTATAATCTTAATAAGTCGATTTCATATATATATATTTTTACAGGAATGTCAACTTCTCAACGAAGTGAAAGCATTAATCACTTCTTTGATGGATATGTCCACGCAATGACCACTCTCACTTAGTTTTTTGAAAAGTTTGAACTTGTATTAGAGAGTTGATATGATATTGAGAATGAAGCGGATGTTAAAAGCATGGAGACAATAGTATATTTGAAGACATCTTCTGTGATGTCCCAGACCCTTTCAGATCCTTCTTCGTGGGTCCCAGATCTGGTTTATCAGAGTGTCTGACTCCGTTGTGTTTGAAATTTCATTTCGAACACCTTTCGTGTTCGGATCCGTGCGATTCGGTTCAGTTCGGAGGCCCGGAAAATGTTCCGCGGCTTCTTCCGCGTGTTTTCCGATTCCCGCATGTGTGTCTCGGAAACACCTACGGAACCCTGTAGCGGGTGAACCGGGTCGTTCACCTACCCGCGAGTGGTACTGTTACGATCAGCGTGTCAAGAGGATCGAGGACGTGTATTTTTCTATTTTTCGAGCTTTTTTTGATTTTCCGGATTTTCTATAAATACCAAACATTTTTCCTTTTTCTTTTCGCCTTTTCTTTTCTTCTTCTTCTTCCTTCTTCTTCCCGTTGAGCGCCCTCTCCACCGCGCACCGTGCTTCTTCCCCGGGCGACCGAGACGCGGCCTCTTTCACTCCAACAAGGGCGTGGCGGCGAGGCGGTCCCGGTGGTGTTCTTTTAGCGGCGGGAGGCGGGGCGTTCGTGGGTCTAAAAGCTTCTTCCTTGATTTCGACGTCGATTCGGTGGGGCATTCGCTCCATTGAGGTAGGGGGACGAATCCTTATGCTCATCCCGTCGTTCCCCGTGATTTGTAGGCCGAATGGGAGCTGAGAGGGGCATTTTTGAGCGGGTTAGGGCAAAACCATGCTTTGGGGAGAGCTCGCCCGATCTATGGATTTGAGCCGCGATTCGGCGTTTTGATGGCCTAGAATCATGCTAGGGGTCCCCTGGGGTCTTCCCCTTTGATTTTCCCCTCTCCTTTGGAGACATGGGGGCGTGGTTTGATTTTTTGGCTATTTCACGCCGTTCCGCCGTCGGGTGTGTGTGACGGTCCTTCCAGAGACTGTCACACGGTGTAACGCACCCAGGTAGGTGCGTTACAGACCCGTTACAGCCGTTGGGGGTCTGTTGATATGACGGCCCTATGACAGACCGTCAGGGCACTGTGACGGTCCAGGGTTAGGCCGTCAGAGCCTTCTGACCGTTGGCTTTTTGACCGTTGATTCTTGACCGTTGGGGGGCTCAGGGCCCGTGACGCACCAGGCATGGCGCGTCACAGCCCTGTAACGCCCCGGTGGGGGTGCGTCAGGGCGGTGGACCCAACCACCTTGACGCGCCCAGGTCGGGCCGTCAAGTGCTGTGACGGCCCGGGCGGGGCGCGTCACTGTCTGTTTTCACCGTTGCTCGTGACGGCCCAGGGCTGGATCATCAGAGCCCTGTGACGGCCCAGTGTGGGTGCGTCACAGCCTGTCACGGCCCAGGAGGGGTGCATCACAGTCTGTTTTCCCTTCTGGCTCGTGACGCTCCAGGGTTAGACCGTCAGAGCCCTGTGATGCGCTAGTGTAGGCGCGTCACAGCCTGTGACGGCCCGGGGGTGGACCGTCAGGCTCCTCGCTGCACCAAGCGTGTGCGGTTCCGTTTCTTCGTCGATGGGTTCCATGAGTCAGTCCTTACTTCCAGTGACCTGTCCACTAGTCGTAGCTTCATGCTCACGCGGGTGCGGACCCACCTGGGAGTGGTGGAGAGCGAGACCCAGTGAGAGGCGGTTTTTAGGCTGGTTACTGTAGGGCCCCTTACCTTTGCCACCAGAGTCCGTTGGGGGGGAAAACCGGCTAGAGGACCCGACCTAGAGCAGATGGTCTGTGTGTGTACACGTAGTTGGGGGCTTAGGACACGCGCTGACGAGCGTGACCCCAGCTAGTCCTTGTTGTGGTACTTGTTACGTGTCTGAGTCTCACGCCCGGGGCGTCGTAGCTAGACACTTGTGACGCGGTATAAGACGCCAGGGGACGCTTCCGGTCGTTCTTCCAGTGGGTAGTGCTCCTGTTCGCTGGCAGGTGTGGACTTGAGTTTTGTTAGACCGAGGTTTAGTAGTACGTGCTGTTAGAATAGATGGCTTTTCCGTTTATTTATTTTAGCATGTTGGTTCTACCGTACTCCTGTTAGGTAGGGTTGCCTTCTACTTTCTCTTTTTCCGTGTGAGGTGGGGATTCGCGGGATCCCTACTAGGCCAATGAAATGAGGCTCACCCCTACTTTTCAGGTGAGGCGGGGTCTTCGAGAGGCGCGGCCGAGTTTCAGCGTGGTTCTTCTAGCCAGGTTTAGTCGCCAGTCTGCCAGAGCCGGGGGATGCCCCGTGTAGTTGTACTCCGGGAGATGCCCCGTGTAGTTGTACTTTTCTTTCTGTTGACTGTACTTTCATTTTGGACATGAGATACACTGGACCTTGTAGTAGTTTATTTATTCATATTATTCTGTGCATTTTATTTTAGATTATTGTGCTATCTCTACGGTCGTTTCAGCTTCTCTTGTACTCCCACACCATCCCTTTCTACCCTTCCGAGTCTTCGGGCTCGTGGGTTGGCGGGCCGAGATTCGAGACGCGCCGGTTCCTTTCCGATACTCGGATCCCGGGTCGTCACATCTTCGCCCTTGGAGAAGCAGCGGGATGCACAATTCCGTGCGGTACCCAACGAACCGGTTGTCCTCACGCCCCGCACGTACCGGATTCCCTCTAGTATGATTCGATACGTATAGTTCGCAATGTACCGGATTGGTATGCCAAGTCATGCTGGTGGGCTTACCGAGGCCAGGACCAAGGGAGCCGACTAGGACTGTGACGTCCCGAGAATCCGATTACCGGAAAGGCCCGATAACCAGAGACTCGCACCGCCGCCCACGAGCCGGGAGGGCTCGGAAGGGCTAAAAAGGAGTGTGGATGTAACGACCCAGAGATCAGGATACCGATATACCGATAACATCGATACACCGATACCAAGAACTGGGGAAGCCACCCACGAGGCTGATGAGGCCCCTGAAGGGTTAGTAGAAAAGTGCTGAGGGGTATGCATAACGAATTGGAATTTGGAACGCGCATATTACAATTAAGCATTAAAATTAACACAAGTGCGGAAGCAAAACAAAATAACCAGAGTGATATATATATACTAGTCCAGATAAACCAAAGTACTAGTCCAAAAGGTATAACTACACGGGGCATACCCCGGCAACAGTACAAGCAAGCCTCAAAAGGCGTCTCGACTAAAGCTGGTAGCTAGACACGGTCTCCAAAACGGCTCACGAAACACCGGGAGACGACGGGCGCGGCTCACATGAAAGGAGAAAGGGTGAGTCACAGCCAGACTCAGTAGGGGTCACGCGGATCCCTACCTCGCACTAAACAAGCATACATGCATAAATAACGGCAAATAGAGCATGCATTTAAATAAGCTAACAGGCAATGGCATGAATAACTACTCAAGTAAAGCTGTAAACTCTAACTAAGCAAGTATAACAGCTAACGCATGCCAAAGCTAAGTAAATGCAAGCGATTAAGACTAAATCTACCAAAATAGAATGAGCCTTAACTAATCCAAACAACAAGGACGGACGGCCACTGGAGTAGAAACCAGAAGCGTCCACTGACGACTTACACTGCACCTCAAGCACTCGCAGTCGTCAAAGCGACAAGCTAAGCGCATAAACAGTACCAAACCAAGTGACCAGTCGGAGTGGCACCCGTCGGTGTCAGTCCACAATCTCCGACCACGTGTGCACACACTGACTCTAGCCTGAGCCAAGCCCTCTAGCTAGTTTTCTCCCTTGGTAGGATGCTACCATTGGCTGGGAGCTCACAGAACTAGCTTACAAACCGTGCATGGGAAACACACCCCTCCGCCGTCCTCAAGCGGGTCGGTACTCAACAGACCTTAGGGCAACAACAGTGGCTCCATTGCATGGAAAGAAAAGCTACTCTATTGGTATAAGAAACATGCCATTGAATACTAAAACAATATAAACATGGCACATATATATAATGGAACGCATAACGAGAAGGCTGGGAACATATCAAAACCTACAGGCAAACGGCGGTCGTCTGCCCAGGCGTTACTGGCAAGCGACGGTGGGGGACTGGCGCGTTACATCCGAAGCGACACGTCAGTGTCCCGCCGTTACTTCCACCAGAGTTCCAGCTCAAAGCGACCCAGGAGGGGAGTGACGGTGGGGGCCCAGCGCGTTACTTCGTAACGACGCGTTGGATCACCGCCGTTACTTCCACCCGAGGCCGGAAATCAACGAACAGTATTCAAAACCACGAGCAGGCGAAGCGACGCCCTAACCCAGGCGCGTCGGACCGAAACGACGGTCGACCGACTGGCCGTCGGGCGCACCGCCTGACCGGGTCAACGTAAAACTACGCACGAGTAACGGATGGGGCTCCCACCATTACTCTCCAAATAACGCGCCCTCGACGGGCCGTCGTTTGGAAGCGACACGTCCATCAAGGACCGTCAGGCCTGTGACGGTTCCTGGCAGGACCGTCACACCACCTGGAACACGGGCGGGTTCGGTTTGAAAACCGAGGCCCTCCCGGACGATAGAAATCGTCGGGTAACGCCGTGAAAACCTGTAACCTGCCAAACCATACATGCTAAACAACACTACCAAGCTTAAAACACCCGCATGCATCACCCCAAACCCATTAAACGGCTAAATTACTCGTTTACACTAAAAATGGGAAAATGGCCATAAGCATACAACGGGAAGCCTAAACAACGAAATGAACTACAGGGAATGCTCCTAGCGAGCTCAGGATTCCATCCCCCTACCTCTTGCAAGCCGAGACGGACGAAAAGGCCGCATGCACCGAGGTAGGCGCACCGGGCCTTCAAGCTCCACCCCGCTCCCACAATCATCGAACCGTGCCGAAATGGGTACCCACGCGTTCCTCTCGACGCGAGGAATCCACCGGCACCAACCACGCCTCAATCCGACGCCGTCTCGCCCGCGTTCCCTAAGGAGGAGAGAG